>CM053793.1:267424343-267614343 GCA_028749045.1 Cupressus sempervirens
AAGATCTTACAATGTCCAAAAATGCACAAAAAGTTTGACCTATGCAATATCACAACATGAGATCCTTTCCTACACAAATGACCTATGATGTCACGCAAGCACAAAAATACGCTACAGTTTCGACTTGTGTAACATTGCAATATTGAATGAGAAAAAAAGGTTTTCTATGATAAGCCAAACTCATCCAACAAGCTCTTACGATCTAACATTTTTGACTTGCACAACATGAAATCCCTTCCTACACAAATGAACTACGATGTCACACATGCATGAAAATACACTGCAATTTTAGCCTGCGCAACATGAAATCCTTTCCTGCAAAAAATACCTATGCTGTCTCGCAAGGAACACTATAGTTTTAGCCTGCGCAACATCGTAACATGAAATTCATTTGTGCATAAATGACCTACGATGTCACACAAGCACAAAAATACATTGGAGTTTTGGCCTGCTTAACATCACAACATCGAATGAACAAAAAAGGCATCCTATGATAAGCTAAACTCATTTTCCAAACTATTATGATACCTCAAAATGCACAACATTTTTTACCTGTGTAACATTGCACCAAAATTTTAAATCATATAAAAATGTCAAAGACACACTGTAGTTTCAACCTCATGAATGTCAAAGGAGCTAACATTGAATGAGTTTGGGCATCATAGAAAGCGTTTTCTACTCATTCAACATGTTTTTCTGATTTGATATGTCGAGGAGTGGAAACTGTAGTTTATTTTGATGCTTTCTTGATATTGTAGGTATTTTGCGAGGAAAGGGAAATCATGTTGCAATATTTTTGATTAAGTAAACGAGGTTTTAATGGGTGCCTGAAACCCCACAATAACCAAAATAAAACCAAATTATAGATCAAAATATATAGTAGAACAAAATAAACAATAGGCTAGGGAAGGCCACAGACCAGTCCTAAGACAAAAAAGCCTCTATAGGAGTAGGCAAACCCAACTAAACAACAAAAACCAGGGCCAAAAACATAAAAGCCAGGATAACAAATTAGGGCACTGCCTCTTTGACCAACTCAATAGTCTTGAGCTCCAGCTTCTCCATGGTCTCTACAGCTTTAGTCATCAGCTAATTTTCTTCTAGTGTATCCTCCCTGTCCCTCTTCCTCTTGTTCAATCTCACTTTATAGGTTGAGCTATCATCCAAGGTGTTGACATCTGCTTTAGGAGTCTTGTTTTCCTTGTTGACATGTCAACATTCCTATCTGTACCCACCTCCTTCATCTCTTGCATTTTTTTTATATTATCATTTAAACCTTTGATAATATTAAGGCTCTGGTTAGCTAAACTGTGAAGAGTGCACTCCATCCTGTCCAATCTCTTTCCCATCTCAGTGACCCTAGTTTCCAGAATATTAATTCTGTCAGACCCATCATCACCTTCCTTCCCTTCCATCCTTGTAACCCTATCCTTTAGCTCTTCAGTTTCATGTAACATCCACTTGATTGATTGGAAGTTATCCAACATCCTATTGTGGGCACGGTTAAGGAGATTCATCCCCACTTCCCTAGCATTGTCATTGAGAACCATCATTTTTGGATCAATTAGTTCCTCTAGATGGATTTTATCATCAACACCCTCTAAGACCTTGGGTTGAATAGTGTCTCTAACAATACCCATCTTCACAATCCGATACTCGAAGTTCTTCCAGACCGTTTTCTTGCCATTGGAGCCAAAAGAAATAATGGTTTTCTCCTTGCCATAATCCTCCTTCCTGACCTCTTGGGCCATGGGAGTTATTTCTTGACCCTTGCTAGAATCCTGATCAACTACACTTTCAATTCCCCTTTTCCTCTTGGTCGGGCTATCCACCTTCCTACGAGTTTGAACCTTGCTAGTCCCCTCCTCTTTCACAATAGTCTCCTCTTCCATATCCATCTCCTCATCCTCTTCACTATAATCCTCTGCTGAATTAACCTCAGACTTGGAACTTTTACCCATTGAGCCTTTCCTAGTCTTTTTCTTCATTTGTTTGACTGAATCCTTAATTATCTTGGCCACCTCCTCCTCCTTGTCCGAGTGGAGCCCTGCACTATCCTCAATATCCGAAGGGAGATATGAGCTTTCCATGTTGTCCGAGGACTCCACTTTATGAGAAATGGATCTACGGTTTTGAGCCTTGAAGTTCTTGTAGATAAGTAACAACATACCCTCATGGAAAGCACAATTAGCATATGACTTCTTCTTGTAACCCACAATATTCTTATCAAGAGAGGAGAAGAGGTAGAAGGGTACAAAGATTTTCCTAACATCACAAGTAGTTTATGAATAAAGTAAAATCATGTTGTGATGTTATGCTAGTGTATTTTCATGTCTGCATACGGTCAGAAGGTATTTGAGAGAGAATATCTTTCTTGTTACGATTTTACACTAGTGTATTTTTATGCCCGTGTAGCATCACAAGTAAAATTGCAGAAAAGTAAAATCATGTTACGATATTACACTAGTGTATTTTCGTGCTTGTGCAACATTGTAGGTCTTTTGTGTGGGATGGGAAATCATAATGCGATGTTATGCATGCCAAAACTATAATGTATTTTGTGTGTTTTTCATAATATCCCCAGGTCTTAGAGAAGGAAGGGATTTCTTGTCGCGATATGACATAGGCTAGAACTATTGTGTATTTTTGTTCCTGCATTGACTAGAAATATTATTGTAAAAACTCATTCAACTTTTACAACAATTTCTTCTATTTCATGAATTTCAATTTTAGTAAAATTGAATTGAAAAATGAACTAATAAAACTCCTTATACTTTTAAAACAATTTCTTCTATTTCATGAATTTTGATTTTAGTAACTTGAATTAAAAAGTGATCTTGACTAAAATTTAAAAAAATTATTTGATTGTTTCTCTATTATACAAAATATTCCATATATGAAAACAATAGTTAATGAGTGTAAAAAAATGAATAACATTATTTGCAATTATATTGTATTATTTAGTGAAGAATAGTTAAAATGAGAAGTGAATAATTGAAAAAGAAAAAAGTTGAACTATCTTTTTTTCCTCTTATGTGTATAGTCAATGATTTTTCTTGAGTAGCCATTCTAATGAATAATATAAGTTATTGATCGATTCTAAAAATAAGTTATAAAAGATTCTTCACAATTTAAACAAAGATCTCTTCATATACAACACATCTAAAGATTACATATATAAATTTTCCATTAAAAATGACATATCCAAACTCGAAGATAACAAAATAGATGCAGTTTATTTTTATTATTATACCTATGATTATAGAGACCTTACAATTTATATCCCTCGATATGCTTAAAACATCAATTAGAAGCACTAGACTTGAAAACTGTACTAAGAATGTATTATAGAGGTTCTAATCAAGCAAGAGAAAGGCCCAACAATTGCATAGTTATGCTTGTATTCCACATTGACAGTGACATCCAAGGCATGTGAATGAAATAGATAATCGAGCCTCCACTCCTCCATTGTTTGGTACTTTGCCTTTGAATAGCTCAAATAATGAAGATGAACACTAAACCCATCTTTATTTGACATGTGTGTTTCTCCTTCCATTTTTACCACTGCACTTCTTTTCCACAATTTCTTTAGTGTATCTTCCAATGACTACAAGTGTTGCATCAACCTATTGAAGCTTTTGCGTGAATGTTCATGTTCTCTGTCATGCCCTCTAGAAAATTCATAACAAGAGCATTCATAGCCCTTTGTGCTTTTTATCATTCAAACAACATCTATTAATTGTACTCAAATCTAAATATATAAACTTCAGAATCTAAATGAAGAGGATATATTAATTGATCATCTCCATGAATGAGAATCGCATATAAAGATGTGATTTCCTCTCATAAGTCCAATTTTCCATTCTTCACTATAACCAAACTAAAAAATATACCAATTATTGATTGCTCTCACTACTTAGCATATTGCTTCTTTTGTTGTTAGATTTCTTGCAAATATTTTTAAAATTTAAAATATAGTTACAAAATAATTCTTTGTCAAACAGTATAAGAACGCACATGAGTAAATTACTTTAGATTTGCAACAACATAAAAATTACCATAATCCAAAAATGAAATATCAAAAGCGCCGAAAGGAACAGTGTGCAAATGGACGAATAATGAGAAAATATCTAAAGATAAAAAGAAAAATATATGTCATGCTACATTTGAATCCCATATAAATGTGGTCATTATTTAAAATTAAGAATTTTCAAATTGTGTTGGGTAGGAGATATTTTAAAATTTGTTTGGCGGGAAAGATTGTGAAAGCATTGTAGAAAATGGATGAAACATCGCTTTATTCATCCATTCGTTAAATCAATCATCTATCATGTTATGCATGAGATGACAAGGTATGGTAGTTGGATGAGGTATGATAGTTGATGGTCTTAAGCATGCATGTTTTATCAGGAACATAGCTTATCCCTTCAAATTTGAGCCCATAGTGTAGGAGTGATTTCTAATAAATAGAGACAAAGGGTAACTTAAAAGGTAAAAGCCATATAATAATTACTAAATAATTATTAAATGTGAATGCAAAAAGTGCATAAAATAAAATCTTAAGAAGGGAGAAAAGGTAATTTAATTAATGAAATGAAATTAACCTTTTTGTCTAACACCCCCCCCTCAAGTTGAGCAACAATGCAATTACAAACAATGCAGAAAGAGCAAGGAAACTACAATACAATGCTGAAAGAAAACTTGGGTCCTGGCAACAAGGCCTGATAAGGTACCCAATCACAACCAAATCTCTATGAAACAAAGAAATAGAGAAAACCCAGTGGGAAAAACTCTACTCCAAAAAAAGATAGCTGAAAACCTAGTGAAGGACTGCAGAAGCCTCCAACTAGAGGATTGTTCCAGAAAATAGGAACAAAGAGTGATCATGAAGAAACATCAATGAAGCATGAAGAAGTTGCAAACTCTATCAAATAGAAACTACTAATATGTAGAACCTCCTCTGAAATAGAACTTGACCAAGTAGAGAAGACTGTAATCTACATTGAATCAAGAGGCAAGCAAAGACAAACAACTGAACTCAAAGATACATATGGCATGAAACACCAAAGCCTGAAGAGATGATCAATCAAATGATGGAAGCATGAGAAACAACAGAAGAACCCCCCCCCCCCCCCCCCCCTAATGCAAACAAGGGTGAGGTGATAGGTAACTGAGAAAGTGGGCCAATAACTCCTACAAAATATAAAGAACCAAGAACATTGAGAGTGAGGAAGAGGTAAAAACACCTATAAAGGCACGTTTCATCGACACATCATGGGGGTAATGTCATGGAAGGGACACTCACTTGATAAAGGAAGAGGGAACTAAAGGGCAAACAACTATCCCCCATGACACTTTATAATGTAGTGCAAGTACAATAAGTCACAATGATGAGATAGATCCCAAAAAGGCAAGGAGTGACACTTTATCTCGGTGCATTTGCATAAACATGCTTACAAATGATATCAACAATGATAAAAAATAGAAAAGAGCTATTACAAAAGATAGTAAAACCCAAAAGAAGAAATCCCAAGCCACGAAAATGATCCCCAAACTTGAAACACCTAAGATATCCACCATAGTACAATAAAGAAAAAAACCATAATAGAAAGAGCTTGGAGTAGAATCTAGAAGACAAACTAGCATTGCTAGAAAGAGAATTGAATCACCTTTCCAAAAATATAACATTTTTGAAAAATGGAGTTGGGATGCTCAAGATATACCCTCTGAATAGAACACCCCGCTTTGATTGCCCAAACGGGCAACCAAACTACATAAAAACCATAAAATTGTTGTGCCATTGTCTCCGTCTTGCAACCACATTTTTGACACTTCTTTCAAATTGAAAGAAAACCTCAATATGCTCAAGATACAACAAAAAAACTAACAGTATGTCAAAAGAGGACTTGAAGGGCAAGCAAGAGTGATGATGTAGTGCTGATGTCAACATTTCATGACATTAAATTTGATGGCCTGGGGAACATCACAACAAAAAAAGACTACCATGTGGCATCCATGTGGTAGTGGGGTCCCATATGATGACATGACACTTGACATGTGGTAGGTTCTGACATGGCATTAGTGCCACGTGGCAGGTGCTAGTGACGTCATGTGGACAAAGGAGGTAGAGGGGCCAGAGGGTGGCAAAGCCGCTAGTGGTGGAGCAATGGTGGCTACAAGGGTAGTGCGGTAGCAGTGTGATAATGACAAGAAGCTTCTGGCAATGGCAACGAGTATAGTAGTGGTGATGGTGCCAGAGAAAAATAGACTAAAGTCGTGAAAAATAAATACAGGTCAAAAAGACACAGATGTGGTGACGAAAACTGCATGCATCATCGAAAAAGATCGTCGTGCTGGAAAACACTTCTACGTTGCCAGAAAATGGGTTTGCAGGCCAAAAAATGGCTTGCAGTCCATTTTTTCAACTTTTTAATATTGTTTTGGAAAAACAATTGCCTTAGAGTCTGTGTAGAAGGCTGTATGGCCTTCAAGGCAATTTTTTTGTCTCTTGAATCAACATTTTCCAAAATTGATAAAATTTATATGGAAACAAGGGTTTTGATGCCCTTCGAATCCATCTGTGAAGTCCATTTGGCCTCAAACTGCTTCAAATTTTAGAGACCTCCCTGTGTTCACAAAAAATACACGAAAAACTCCAGATTCGATCTATCAAACCGCTGATCTCCTTTTTCTCCAAATACTGAACAAGCTACAATAGATTTGGATCTGATACCATGAGGGATTTGAGCAAATACACAAAACAAATCCACGAAGCCCTCAAATACCTGCATGTAGAAAACCTATCATAGAGAAGAAAAAGACAAGAAGAGGAAAGGGTTTGCTCTGAAAAATATGCAAATTTTATTCTCACAAAAAGAAAGATACAAGATACTTACAAATGATCTATACTTATAGGGAGATCAAAGCCTGAAAAGGGTAACCTAAAAGGTACAAAGGGTAACCTGAAAGGTAAAATCCATTTAATAATTGCTAAATAATTATTAAATGTGAATGCAAAAAGTGCATAAAGTGAAATCTTAAGAACGGAGAAAATGTAATTTAATTAATGAAATTAAATTAACCTTTTTTTCTAACACTTGTTAGAAATTCATTGAATGCTCCCCTTGGGATTCATGACAAGGGCTTAACTACCTCATGTGTACTATAAGTTGAGTGGTTGTATCATGCATTGATAGATTGATCTTTTGGTGCAATGAAAACCCCACTCTAACAAGTGATACTAGAGCTTGGTCACAAGTTCAAATCCTTAGACCCTTGGGTAACGTTGATGAAAAGTTTGTTAAAAATTTATTCAATGCTCCCCTCAAGATTTTTGACAAGGGCTTAACTGCCTCCTATGTACTATAAGTTGAGTAGTTGTATCAACCATTGGTAGATTGATCTTTTGGTGCAATGACAACCCCACTCTAACACACCTTTTGTCTAATAAGTTCACTACCTAATATGGGCGCCACTTGCTTAGCAGAAGCCAATTTAGGGAAATTTTTAAGGAGAACTTGAAACCTTGAGAAAGATTCCATGATGGATAAAAATGTGAAAAGTGGTTTGAAGCAATTGTGTTCTCCATTGTTGCACCCTATCCATAATTAGTTATGGAATGTACAAATAGGCATGTTTTTGAAAATAGGTGTATTTGGGATGCCAATGGAGATGTGTTGGTAAAAATTGATAGAGAAATGATGATGGTGGCTATGAGAATCCCTACTAAAGAACCATAGGAAGATTGGTCAAATAGCACATCATACTCTATCTTTTTTGAGAAGGAAAATGTGTATAGAAATTTCATTTCTAGGTGTTGGCTCACAAAAATGCAAAAACGAGGATCAAGGCTACCAAGACCTTTGGCTAGAGAACACCTTATAAAGGAGGTTAGGGACATTGTTATGTTACGGAATAAAGTTAAAGATTGTTTCCATTCTTAATGCTTAGAGGATTGGATGTATTTTTTCATTCAAGTCTTGCTTGGAGGTGGTAAATTTTCAAATTGGGTCGAAGTAATTGTGGAAATGTTGCATGCTTAGGCAAAGCCTTAGTAAAAATATCATCTATTTTCTCCTTAGTGTTGACATATTCTAGTCTCACTTCTTTGTCTTGAACTAGTTCCCTCAAGTAATAATACTTGATAGCAATATGCTTTGTCTTTGTGTGCATCACAAGGTTCTTTGATATATTTATAGCACTTGTGTTATCACAATAGATAACAATTGGATCCATGATCTCTTCCTTTATTCCTTTCAATAGTTTCTTGACCCACATAGTGTTAGAACAATTCACCATTGCTGCTACATAATCAACTTCTAATGTTTATTGTCAAATGCAGTTCTGCTTCTTGCTTGTCCGTGAAACTAATCTCCTTCCTAAAAAGAAAGCTCCACCACTTGTACTCTTTCTATCATCAAAATTACCTGCCAAATCAACATATGTATACACTTTCAGTTAAAATTGTCAATCTTTTTTAAATATAGTCCATAAAATATTTTTAAAATATAGTCCATAAACCTTGTTCCTTTGAGATATCTTAGTAATCTTTTCACTGCTATCATGTGATTCTCCTTAGCATTGGCATAAAATCTTGCCACAATCCCAATTGCTAATGCAATATTTGGTCTACTGTAAACAACATATTGTAGCTTCCTAATCCTTGATCTATACAATGTCTGGTTCACATCAATATAATCACTCTTAGAGAGCTTATGTTTAGTAACCATGGACGTGCTGACTGGTCTTGAATCTTCCATCTGAAAGGTTTTCAATATCTCCTTGATGTATTTATATTGAGTAATATAGATACCTTTCTTCATCTGATATACTTGCAAATCAATAAAGAAATTGATATCCCCAAACATAGACATTTCAATTTCCTTCAGTATCTCATTAGAAGATGATTTGCATAATGCATCTTGTCCTCCAAATATGATATCATCCACAAATATTTCAGCTAATAGTATCCCTTTACCATCTTTAGTTTTCAAGTACATATTACTATTGTCATTAGCTCTTGCAAAACCAATCTTTACCAAATAGAATTGTAACCTTTCATACCATGCTCTAGGGGCCTATTCCAATCTATATAGTGCTTTACATAGTTTAGCTACCATGTTCTTCTTACACTAGTCAACAAATCCTTCTAGTTTTTCAATGTAAAATTCTTCTTCCAGTATTCCATTCATAAATGCATATTCGACATCCATTTGATAAACTTTAAATACTTTGTAAGTATAATATGCAAGTAGAGTTCTAAATCCTTCCAATCTTGCAATTAAGGAAAATGTTTCTCCATTATCAATTCCTTCTTCTTGTACATATCCCTTGCAAACTAGTATTTTTTTTTTCTTGTTACTTCTCCTTTCTCATTTAGCTTGTTCTTGAACACCCACTTTATTTCAATAACATTTTTGTCTTTTGGTCTAGGCACAAGTGATCAAGTTTTTGTCTTCTCTATTTGTTCAATTTCTTCTTTCATTGCTTGAATCCAATCTTCATCACCAAGAGCATCCTTCATAGTTTTAAGCTCAAAATCACAAAGTAAACATGTCACTTCTCAACCTTTTTCTTGTCACATCTCCACAATATTAGTTTCCAATGATTTTCTCAAGTGTATGACATCTTCTCACATATTTTGCTAATGTAGGCTCTTTTATTCCATCTTCTTCAAGTTCATCTTGCATGTTTTCTTCAGGTAGTACTTCATGAATCTCTACATGTTCTTGTGGTTGCTTGATATTGGCTCCCTAAATCTTGACAACCTCTTCTTGTATCTCGACATCATTTTGCTAACACTCGACTCATACATTCTATTTCTCTGCAACTTGTTGTTGTAACTTGACATTTACAATTTTCTGTCACCCAGTAGCCTTGTTTTTTGGCTTAGGTAAGGTACAAGGCACACCTTCATTGACATATATAAATGTGATGTAATCTTTAGGTTCTTTGTTGCATTCAACTTTATTCTTTTCTGCATATTCATCAACTTTCACATTTGAACTAAATACACAACTTTGTTAGTGTTACAATTCAAACATTTGTAAGATTTTCTCTTAGTTACCTCTTATCTATTCTCCACTTCCAATTAGTTCAACACCATAATTAAATATCTTGGCCTTCTTGTGATGAAATTCAACTTTGTATACTAACATGTTGAACTGTGTAACACTAAACAAATTATAGTTAAGTCCTTCAACCTAATAAATATTATCACACCTGATCTTATCAATCAATTTAATTAACCCTTTACCTTTGACAAGATATGGTGCATCATTACCAAAATTAACACAACTTCCTTTATATTGTTCCAAGGTTTCAAACTTACTTTTGTCAGCAACCATGTGATGTGAGCATCCACTATCAATTATCCACCTATCACCTTTACTCACATATGAAATTAATGCATTTTTCTCATCTTCATCAGAATCTTCTTTCATAGCAACATAGATAACTTCTTCATCATTACTATCAGACTCATTGTTAGTTTCTTCTTCAACAATATAACATGATTTCTTACCTGCATCTTTGCAATCATTTCTTCTTCTATTGTCTCTATCATGTCTTCTTCCTTTATACTTGATTTCCCTTCTTTCATCCTTGTCTTCTCTGTCAGGACACCTTGCAACAATATGACCAACTTTGTTACATGAAAAACATATTATAGGAAGTTTACCTTTGTATTTTCCTTTACCTCTTAGAAGTATCATAGTCATTAATGCTTCAAGCTCATCAAGATCATCATTAGAGATATCACTATCATTATTTACACATTTTTCTTTTCCTTTCGTATTAAGAACTAATTAAGATTTGAAAGTTGATTCAATAGTAGGAGTAAAATTATCGAAAATTGACAATTCAAAAGCAGTAATGCTACCAGTTAGTCCTTCCAAAGTTAGATTTTTACCGAGAGTAAATCTTAGTTCTTTTATTGTAGAAAGTTAGCTATTTCTCTTCCTTGATCTCCTAGTGAGAGTGTTAGTGAGGAATCTTCCATGGAGGTGTTAATACCCTGGTAATGGATATGTATGCACATCCACTGGAAGAGTCTATTGGAAACATGAAGTTTAAGGTGATGTCTATCAAGATATTACAAGGATTCAATGTCTCGCTACTTGACTTGACTTAGCTCATGATCCTATTCCAAAATATTCTTCTTCAGCAAAATAAATGTTCTGTTTACCATACAAAATTTTCAATTTTAGAAACACATTATTTATGGATATTATTTCCATTTTGAACTTGACCTTATTTTAAATAGCATAATTTTTATCTTTCCAGAGATTGGATGAACTCCTAGATTAAGGATTTACCACAATTTTTTTTATTAAGGTAAGCAGGGATTTTAAAAGGGCCCAAACCCTTGAACAAAGCAATGAGGAATTTTTTTTTGACCTTTGATTGGATTATGTAAATACCTAGTCGTCTAAGATTTTTAAGTGTTTATTGAACCAAAAAAGTGCCCTTGGTGGTATAAAATGATGATAAAATGGGTCTATGCCTTCATGGTATTCATGATAAACCTAGGATACAAGACCTCAAAAATGTCTGAAATACACTTGATATTGGTTTTGCAGGTGCACTTAGACTTGGACATCTTACACCTTTTAATATTCATTTGTGACTTTCTTTTGCATCTTCATTATATCGAAAAGTTTTAATTGATTGAACCTATTAGACTACAGAGATTGATTCTAATTTGGATGCTTCCTCAGCTGTGCATTGAACCATAGGAGTACCGTCATCCTCTTTATCCTTTGCATTTCTATCATTGCTTCATTTCCAACATTGGCTTGTTCTGTCTCCATTCTTGTCTCTATTTCAATTTGGTTATTGTGTTTCCATCTTCCATTAATGAGCCCTCTTCATGATAAATATTTTTATTGAGAATCATAGAGATGGATATTTTTTTTGGATAATGATTTATTTTAGAATCTTCAAGGATGTTTCCTATTTAGAAAAATTTAATGGATGTTGGGAAGAAAATCATGTTGTTATGGGTTTTGATGTTGATGTGACCATTATTTGAAACAAATTTTAGGCCTAATGTAATCTTGCCTTAGATTATTCCATTGAATCATACTCAAACTGGTGAATGTATCTTCGCACTCATTGTGGAAGATGAATAGTCTCTTCCCAAGTTTCTCATATACAAGTTGTTTTTCTAACATTTGGCATAAATCCCTGCAACAACCATTTTTTTTGAAGAAATACATAACCTTGATTATTATAGGCTATGGAACATGTCTACACATTGGAACCATGAACTTTCCATTTACAGTTCAAGCTTAAACATTAGAATCATGATTTCCAAAATGAAAATTCTATAGAAATCCTTGAAAGACAACTTTGAAAAAGAAAATTCAATAGAAAAGGTCAATGACATTTCTTCAAAAGCTCATTAAGGAGCAAGTAACCTACAAATATTGTTGTTGTACTTCTTTGGTACCTATGACAAATTATATTTCTAACATCAGGCATAAATCCTTGCAACCAAACTTTTTTTTTTTGAAGACAGACCTTACAATATGCTATACATAACCTTGATTGTTATAGGCTATCGAACATGTCTACACATTGGAACCATGAAATTTCAATTTACAATTCAAACATAAACATCAGAATCATAATTTCCAAAATGAAAATTCTATAGAAATGCTTGAAAGGCAACTTTGAAAAAAAAAATTCAATAGAAAAAGTCAATGAAATTTCTTCAAAAGCCTATTTAAGGAGCAAGTAACCTGAGATACTATTGTTGTACTTCTTTGATACCTATGAAAAAAAATACATACTACAATAAACTTAATGCTACATTAGAAATAACATTGCAGATAACAAGACGAAAATCTTTTACAATTCTAATCTTACACATATGATAATGTGTGTAAAAGATTTTGAATAATGTCTACACCAAACTTTTTTTCATCAAGTAGTACATGGTAATGTGTATGTTTGCATGTCCCCTACAATCAAATCATCAAATGAGAGATTCTTGCATCTTAAGAAACAAAAACAAGCTTTTTTGAGCATATATGATTTTATGTGGCACTCACAATAGGCATACTATTATATGACATTGATTTCTTGTGGCTCATCTCTAAAGCCCTAATTTTGATGCTTCCTCAGCTATGCGTTGAACCACATGAGTACCATCATCCTCTTTATCCTTTGCATATCTATCATTACTTTGTTTCCAACATTGGCTTGGTCTGTGTTCATTCTTGTATCTATTTCAATTTGGTTATTGTGTTTCCATCTTCCATTAATGAGTCCTCTTCATGATAAACATTTGTATTGGGAATCAAAGAGAGGGATTTTTTTTTTTGGATAATGACTTATTTCAAAATCTTCAAGGATGTTTTCTGTTTAGGAATTTGTAATGGATGTATCTGAAGTTCTCTTTCTCACATTAATAAAGTAAGGAAGAAAATCATGTTGTTATGGGTTTTGATGTTGATGTGACCATTATTTGAAACAACTTTTAGCCCTGAAACTCATTAATTTCATCTATTTCCTCCATAAGATGCATATCTGATCATTTTCTTGAATCAAGTTTGAAAGTCCTCTTGGCATTCTGCTCTAGCATCTTTAGATTTATAGTTATGAGCTATAACCACTGGGAGAAATCTAATCTTAATTGATACCAATTTTGACTCCAAATTTTGTAATTTTGCATTAGAATAATTGCATGCTATTTCATATATCATTCTGATCTAAGCCCTAAGCCATCCTCCTCGTGACTTGAGATTTGCTGTATTTTCAATCGAAGCAACAACGTGATCATTCAATAACTTTTCTTTATACTATTTTCAATCATTTCAAAATCTCTACATAATTTAGTTCTAGCAATAAGTGCATCCATATCTATTGAGATAAATTTTTAGTTTATAAGTAGTTCAGGAACAACTCCTTGTATAATACGTTAAGCAAGTCCTTCAACAATTGAAAATTTTCCAACACTAGGCTCACCAGTAATAATGAATTTATTTATGTTCTTTTTGAAAGAATCTTTCTAAAGCTCCATATTCTTTCTCAAGATTCTGGACAATATTTCTTTATAAGATCAAGTGACATCAATGATTGCTCATTTTCAACTATCTAACATCATAAATGGAGGACTTGACTTTTAAAAAAAACTAGGGCTCCATCTTGGCTTAGATTATTCCATTGAATCATACACAAACTAGTGAATGTATCTTCCACTAATTATGGAAGATGAATAGTCTCTTCCCAAGTTTCTCATATCACTTCCCTCCATTATTGCTCTAACTCATCATATTCCTTATTGCATGTTCATAATGTTCATACCAAAATTGCAATCATGTTTGTTGTCTAGATAAAAGGTAATCATATATCTCCTTCAATACCAAACAATCAAAAATAAGAGTAGGCCGTATACAATTTCTCAAACTATGAATGATAGTATGAAGGTAACTACTACTTTCCATCATGAACATGGAAATTACAAAGCAAGAACCATCAAATTTCATATTTGTTCACGATGCTTGGTACTTCCTATAATTAACATCTATGCCTTCCAACATTCATTCACTTACCTATTTGACTTTCCTCCATGTTCCTTTTTATGATTCCAATATTTTAGTTCCTAAATTTTTATTTGAAAGTAAAGTTAGTTAAATGAGGTGATAAAATTGCATATGTAGATGTATGTATGTATATATGTGTATATATGTATGTATGTATATATGTATTTATGTATATATGTATGTATGTATATATGTATGTATGTAAATGTTATGGTGGGATGAAGACCAAATCAATAAGAGTAAGGGTTTTCCCACCAAAATGATTACTATTTCATTCCAAATCTGTATAGTACTATTCCAACCCCAAATTAGGTTGAAGATAATCAATTTATAAGTCACAACTCTTGACCTTACAACTTCATCCTTCCATGTTCGATCAAAATAATGATATGACTATTACACTTCCAGATTGCAAGAAAAATTGCAAAATGTTGCATGACTACTTCTATCGCATTTTTTCCAACTTTTACACAAACTTCAAATAAAAGACTCCACATGCCTTCAATTATATACCACAATATGAAAAAAGATTATAAAACATGAAAATGGAGACTTTTGGTCAACTCACAATGTTTGACCAATTGTTGACCAATCTTTGACTTGCCTATAACCTTATTACAACATGTAAACAACTTGCCTAAATGCATGTTTGAGACTATCTAAACTATCTCGTGTTAGCTTGGACACTTATTGATCACCTTCTATACTATCCTACATGGTGTTTGAGCACCTTATTTAGGACCTAGGGCCCTTGTACCAAGATCGAGGATTTTGTTGCCACACCCTTTTGATTGATGTGTATGTATGTATGTATGTATATATGTATGTATATAAACAATAAAAGTCACTCAACAGGTATCATGGCCACAAGCTTTTAAACATAACTATATAGGGAATGAATTAGGATGTATACAAGTCAATTGGTCTAGTTGCTGATTAGCTGGGTTGATTACAAATTCCTATAGAATTGTCATCATATTAGGTACAATAAAATGAACAATCAGTTGTTCCTAGCCATCATTAACTTGACTGGTCTATTTAGATCCATTGATTATTGTCACAACCTGTAAAACATAACTATATAAGGAGTGAGTTAGGACATATAAAGGTTAACCTTACAGTAATTGTAAACTACAACACAAAGATTACACTAGCATATTATAAGATTGTAATTATAGAAAATCGCCTAATTCACTCTAGTGGGTGTATGATGGTGAAGAGTTGTATTAGGTGAGTAAAGCTCACTAGTGGTTATAGGAATAAAACTACATCAAAACAATTAGAAACCAGAACTACATATTCATTAGTGTGAGTAGTTCAAGATTCTTGATCTCATGTATATGGGTATGTAGGCATCCTAGTAGGCAGAGTATGCTTCCAGTTTGCAAACACCTTGGACATAGTTAGGTAGCATGGATCATCATAATGCAGTATGCACTTTCTTCGGCCTTACCTTATGTTGGCACTCAAAATTGTAGCCCTGATTTTGAGCACCATTGAAGAAATTAAGTCATATAAACGCTTTTTGATGCATATGTACCCGGCTACCCATTTGAGGCCCAAGAGGTATTTAAATTTTCTAACACCTTTCATTTAGTGTGTCTATATGTTCCATGAAGTTAAACTATCATTCTGAGTCATTCTGCGAAGTCCTGTTTTGAGCAATTGTCAAACTTGCATTTTCACCAAAGTGTCAAACAACAATAGTAGCCTATATTTGCAATTGAATATCTCACACCTAGTATTGTTTCATAAATTTCCACTTTGGGAGTATTTAGTGTCCATACCAGAGAGCCTATGTTTCAAATTTTGAGTCATTTCAAGTCTGTTTGCCTAGGTTTTGAATCCCTTAAAGTTGGTCTTTTAATGTTGTCATGCTGATGCAATTAGTTCTGAATTATGAAAGGCCCTGTTTGATGTGTTATAACTTTTACCCTGTTGACCAAAATGCTGAAATTTCTTTTGTGTTGCATTTTAGAGGTCAGAGACATTTTATGTTTCAAGTTTGAGCTTATGATGAATCCGTTTGATCAGTTTTCAAATGTGATTCCAAATGCAATTTCTAGCTTTTTATTGGTGTCAACATTTGCAGATTTCTCAGAACCCCTGTTTGTGATGTTATATCTCAAAATCTGTGATAGGTGAGATTGAATGGATTGTACCATTGCATTGTACTCTGAAAATTCTTTAAGTGTGTCAATTTTTACATCTTAACAAATTCGTTTGCACACTTTCCTAGGTCAATTCCATTTGCAAAAAATGCATTCTGACATTGTTTTCAATTTGCAAATTCTGAGTAGCCCAGTTTGACCGCTCGCCATTTGCGTCCTGTTATTCATCACGAGCCCAAATTGTAGATCCATATTCTCCTCGTGACATTAAACCAACATCCTAGTTTTCATCCTCCCAAGTGTCTGTCTACTTAGTTTTCAAAGCCAAATCCGAACCCAATTTATTATTTTCTAACTTGTGTTCTTGTAGGTGATTCTGAAAGGTCAACTTTGATGGTCAATATCTTTTGATGTTGAATTCATCATGAGACGAGATTCGACAAGGTGCATGAGTACGGAGCAAAGAATCAGTGTGCTAGTTTTTAGAGCCCAGTTAGGTGTTTTGGTCAGTTTTTAAGGCTAGTCAGTGGACTTCCCAATACAAAATTGACAAGTTGCAAGAAAGGGTAAAAATGAGTTTTTTAGGATAGTTCAATGCTTAATTTTTATTCCAATCAATATCAAATGGTTAATTGATCAGTTCTACAGTTTAGTTGTTTGGAAACAATTTTTTTTTTTAGCTAGACCCACTTTGGGACCCGACTAATTTTCACTAGATTAATAAGATGCTGGGATTTGGGGTGTTCAAAAGATGTGACAATGTTTCAAACTTATCTTAATACATTATTGTAGAAAATCAAATGAGGGATGGAAATATATGCTAGATGATATATGGTTCATTTCAGTAAGCGTGGCATTTAAGTATTTTTATTGCAATTGAATTCAGCAAATATAGAGCCTTTGAGACACAAAACCTTGGATGCCTAATATTTGGCTTGAGGGAAATACACTGGGTGCATGACATTTTATGTGTTGTGTATCTAAAGATGGCAACAAAGCTGTAGATGAGAGGTCAAGATAGAGCAAACCAATGTGATTAATAGAAAATGGCCATAATAAGCAGTGTTACAATATTACCAAAGCAATGATAGTAGAATGAAGTGACCCTATTCAAGATATAAGGATCAGTGAAAAGACATGATAGAGAAATTTCATTGGTATAAAGACAATAATAGAGATAGAAACAACTTTTTTTTATTCAAAAGACAATCCATGCACTGTCAACACATAGTTTAGATGTAATTTTAACATCTCGGGTTCGCTAGGATAACTGAGGATGGTCTTTTCAATCAGTGATAAGAAAGGGAGCCAAGGATAGATCAAGATGAAGCTGTGGCATGAATAGGGAAAGAAGCCACTAGCTTAGGAACCCATGGCATGCTTGCATGGAGGCAGGGAAGACGTTGAACTCAAGGAGTACTAGTGCAAGGACAACTCATGCATAGTAGAGGAATTAGCTCATTCAGTTTCAAACCATAAGGGTAGAATGGAACAAATGATGGAGTACATCAAGATGCTCCAAGCTTGTGGTTGACAAATTCTACAGTAGGAAGCTTTTGAATTAAAGGAAGCAAAACAAGAATGTCCCCACATGGAAAAAGGCATATAAAAGAGGTTGTCCACATGCCAAGTTGCAGGATACAAAGAAATGGGCACCCCACACCAAGTCAACCATAGCCGAAGGAAGACTTCAGAACCACAAGAGGAAGAATAGAGGACTAGGGAGTTCCATGACATATAAGGCAAAGAGTTTGAAAAACAAAACGAGGAAGCCTATGCCAAAGAGGAAGGTGCTAGTAAATTTTAAAGAAATGCCCACGCATATAAGGAAGCCAGGCCATACACCATATAAAGCCAAAGGAGTAGTAGTGAACAGCTTGGAGGCATCTTAAAAGTTGACATGACAAAAAAAAAGAGATGCCCAAGCAATCAAGCAAAGATGAGAGGATGCTCACATAGCAGAGTGTATAGGTCAGGCCTGTAGGAGATCCATGACAAGCCCCACAAAAAAGAAGAAGAAAAAGGTTTAAATGGTGATCAGTGGCACTTTATGTTTCAATGTTTCATTGCAAAATTGATTGATGGGGGTGTGAGCACATTCAAAGGAGGCTGGCTCTGTCAATTTGTCAAAACATATAGCATAGGAACAAAGGTTTTTAAAAAAACCATTTATCCCACATCTCTTATGTGGTAGAGTTTTAAAGTCCTCAAATACTATTGCACACACCAAGCTATGTGTCTAAAAGATAGTAGCTTTTTGAAAGCCAAGCCCATGCGTGGTGGGTCTAACACAGACAACTGGAGGATGTCAACCATTAATTTTGAATGTGTACGGGCATTGAAGAAGTGACATGGAATCCAATGCATGAGATTGTGACACGTGGATGATCGTGCAACATTCACTATGTCATTAACGAAAGTTGCTCACCGGTTATGCATAGTGACATAGCGAATGCAATGAGGTGGCAGTGATGTGGAGATAAACGGGTGTAGAGGTGATGATGTGGTGCCAGTTGTGTAGGAAGTGATCCAATGAAATGTTGACATATGGCACTGACATGGCAAAGGTTCCTGACATGGCACGCTTCTTGAGGTGCTGATGTGGTGCCTAGTTGATAGCGATGGATGACTATACATGGAATGAGCGAATCTAACGATGACACATGGCACCCATGGTCAAACCAACTTTGACCCAGATGGGGATTGTGAAGGAATTTCAAATTTCATTAAAATTTTGATTTTTCTCAAATGCAAGTATAGGTCAACATTTTAAATAAATGTTTGATTATGTATATAGTTTGAACTATGGTAAAAGGTTAAATTTTTGCAAAATGATGTGCAAACCTGTGAACAGAGGCCTAATCTTCAAAAAGGCATAACAAGGGCGATTTTTTCTCAAAATAGGCGCTCCAATATATCGTTGGAACCAAAACAAGCTGAATTTTCCATTTCTGAGGTTAATTTTTGCACAGGTGCTCATCGGTTCATGCTATAACTCAATTTATGATTCCTGGGGCATTCTCAACAAAATAATCAAATTTCATTGTTGAGCATGTGAATTGGTTAGAGGGCAGATGTAAAGGCTTGTTGAGATGTGAAAGTGAAGAAAATCAATTTTGAGAAGTTTTTTTTTGTCTTCTAGAGGCTTTTCAACTAATTTTCACTTTTATCGTGAGTTCATTTTGGCATCAAAACTAGTCATGATGTTGAACTAGATGTCTTAGATATTTCATGCTTTTGCAAACCAAACAATGAGGATTTGATTTTGGCAGTTGAGGAGAGAAGGTAGAGAGATTATGTTCAACTTCTTGAGGGAGAATTTTGAAGGGACACATGTCAATTGCAAATTCAATCTGGGAATTGCCCTCATCATACATATTCTTTCTTCTTCTCTGAAAAAGGTTGTTGGTTGGTTTTTCATTTTCCACTTCTAAGAGCTCTGCTCAAGCTGTGAAAGCCACACTCCCAACATTCTCCCTTGTATTGAACAACAATTTATGTTTTATGCAGATAGTTCTGATTTGTTATGTGATTATTGAATTGTTTTCTGTACATCTTTTCATGTATTCGTTTTCAAGGAAAATGAATAAAACATAGCAAAGGGTTTTGAATTTAGTCTGAATCTTGTCTCTTGGTCATGGATTTGTAATCTTTTCTAGTTTGTGAACAAAGAGCATGAATTAGGTTGCATTCTATTTAAGGATGTATGTGATTGAAATGTCTTGCTTGTGGAACAAAGAACCATGTAATTGCTTGGTGTTTATCACAGGATTTGCAGATTTCTTGATGGGATGATTCAAGTATGAGATGCAAATCTGAAGCAGATTTCTACTCACAAGGTGAAAGATAGATCAGGGATCTTGATGTAGGAGTTATGTCAAAGATTTCAATGAGATGTATGGTTGTAATTCATTTAATTTCCCAATAGATAAGGCACTGATCAGAGATAGGATCATTAGGTTTTGTTGTTCATAATTGGGTCTTGCTGATATCAACATATTAAATCATTTTTCCCTTTTATGTTGAAAGTTATTCAAAGCTTAACCCTGACTTAGCTTACCATTTTCATTAGTCATGTTCTTAGCTATTTCATGCTTGTGATTTCTCAGTTAAGTACAAAAGACTTAGGGGTTTCATCTGTTATTCTAGATCCTGATTATGCTTATTGTACTAGTCACATAATCATATCTTAAGAGGTTTACCCGCCTAGGTTTTATAGAGCCTAAAGTGAAGAAGGAGTGCAGCCTTATAGTTGGCCTAGGTTCTTGGTAAATTGTGTCCATTATTGGAGATGGCTGCCCATATTCTTGCCTTGCATACTTGGTCATTCAAGTTCTGTTAAACCAGGAGCCAACACCTTATGGATGTAATAGTTCAAAATCTTTCTACCAAGTTGAATGAAGTCTAGAATCAATGCTAATTATGCTATATTGTTAAATATCAATGCCAATATTTATATTATATAATTCATTTAATTTTTTTATATGCCATCTGTATTGAAGAGATAGTAATATTTAATTATTTTATTATTATCGATTATATACAACATACTACTAATGCTTGTATATTTATATTTGTTATAATTTTATAGCTTGAATATTTTCTTTTGAAGAAAGTCCATGCCTAAAAATATGGACCTAGAACAAAATAAGGTGACAATTGCTAGATTGTGGTCTTAGTTCAAAAGAAATGGTGATGGAAAATTTTATTTTCCTTGCAAAAAATGCAAGGGCTTAAAGAATTGAAGAATTCTAATCACAATAGCTGAGAGACATTGTAGGCAACATGATCACATTGAAGGGGGAAAGGATTTTCGTCCTTTGGTGAATGTGAATTTTGAACTAGTGGAACATGGAGGTGTGAATATCAAAGAAAAAGGTAATGCTCCCATGGAAGAAGATGATCATGAGGTATAGAACACAAGTGAAGATGTTGGTATTGGTGTAGTTGATAATGTGCAGAGAATAGGATTGAAGAATATGTTACTGACACAACTGATGAAAATGATGAAGATGATGATAGTCATGCATCTAATGATGATGATGAAGAGAACCTTTATATACATATAATTTAAAAGGCATATGAACCCTTGTACAAGGCTCCCAAACAACACTTCTCTCTGTTGTACTATTGCTGGTAAACTTCAAGGTTATGAATGGTATATCCAATGTAGCAATCTCACATATGCTAAGGTATTGTGTCATTTTTGTCATCTTCTATGTTAGTGTACCATTAATGTTCTTTATATTAATATCAATATTTTTCATAAGTTGATAGGTGAGTGTTTGTTACCACCATCAAACATTCTACCTTTGCTCTTATCGAGAATTATCGACCATTATGAAAGATATTGGAATGGAGTATCAAACAATACATGCATGTCCCAATGATCGTATTATATATCATAAACAAAATGAATTTGCAACAGAATGCCTTGATTGTCACATTAGTAGATATCAATAAGATCAAATAACAAGAAAGGTGCCTCACAAGGTTCTTTAGTACATTCTCATTATTCCACATTTGCAATGATTATTCAGGTGTACTAGCTTGGCACAATTTATAGATTACCATGCATGCAATAGAAGTCAAGATGACATTATGTGAATGCCTACAGATAGTTCTACATTTAAGAACATAGAAGTTAGGTGATCAGTATTTAAACAAGAACCTCATAATCTGAAGCTTTCATTGGCAGTAGATGATGTCAATCCATTTGGAGAGATGATATTTGTTTACTTGATCTAGCCTTATTTTGTTATTAACAATAACATTCCTCCTTGGATGTCCCTAAAGAGAGATCACATAATGTTGGCAATGATTGTACCAAGTATTTTTCCATTTAATATTTATGTAAATTAATTTATAAACATAGTATCAAAATGATCGTAATTATTATGTTTTGTTTATGTTCATTCAACTAGGTAAGTACCAAGTGAAATATATGAATGTATATATTGAGACCTTGATTGATGAGTTTTTGGAGTTATGGAATTTGGTCACTATGTACAACATCTCTAGACTAGTTGGTGAAAGGCAATTTCAATTCCATGCAATGCTTATATGGACTATACATTATGCCCTTGGACTAACACATTTTTGTGGTATGTAAAACTTTTAATGCATATTTTTGTTGTATGTTTAAGTTGCGTGTGATAATTGCAAATATGAATCTTATAGTACACATGTCATCCAATTATACACGATCTTGTAGGTCTTCAGGCAAAGAGAAAATTTGCATGTCCAATTTGTGGTCCAAAGATGAAATCTTGCCATTCAAATTTTTTAGGAAAGTAGATGTTCGATGAGCGTAGACACTTTCTCCACAAAATCCATAAGTATCAAATTTCCAACAAACATCTTTTCAATGAGAAAGAAGAGACAACATCAAAATCATGAAGAATGACACCTCACATGTGGAACTTGGAATACGATAGAATGAATTGTTGAGGTAATGTCATTCCATCTGATGCGAGTTTTTGTATGAAATTTAAATTTGAATATTGTCTTTTGTTTACTAATGATATAATTGATGTTTGTTAAGGTCATCAAAGCATTGATGAGAAACTTCCAAAAGGACTTAAAAGCTATCCTAGACAATTTAGTAGGTTGTCATACTAAGAGCACCTCCCAATCATGCATTCATTTGATGTTATGCATATTGGAAAGAATGTAACAGAGACACTATGGAAAATATTGGATGGAAGGTGTGACAAAGAAAAATTGGTCAAAATTTGCAATGACATTGATGATTCCAATCATGCATTGAAGTTTTTCATTAAATCAAATAGAGATGGAAACTGGATTAATATGAGCGCCATTCCTTAGTTATTAACGTAGCAACAAACTGATGCCATATATGAAACCATAGAAAAAACTAAATTTCCCACAGGATTTATTGCAAACATAACCAGTCTCATATCAAAGAAAGGTGATTTTGGGTCAGGGTTGAAAATGCATGATTGGCATACCTTTGTCAAGGTAAGTCATGTTCTTCTCTATTTACAATAAATTTGTAAAACATCATGTACTTTTGATTATTTTATTTTAGAATATATTGAAAATATCATTTTATTATTACTGTAGTACGTTCTACCTCTATTTCTCCCACACAATTTCGACAACATGAGTGTCAAACACATTAAATATGATCTTGGAAAATACATGAGGTTATAAGTGTTATTTGTTAGATTTGTTGTATAGAAGTGTTATTAGTCTTGTTAATATATTTTTGCATGATGAATATCTTCTAGGTGGTTATCATCTAAAGAAGTTAATAAAAAAGACATAAAGAAATGGAAGAGAAAAATTCTTCAGCGTTTGTGTAAGATGTAAAAGTGTCTACCTTCAACTTTTTTCAATGCACAAGAACACTACCTCATACATCTAGTTGAGGCGATCAAATAATGTGGACTTGTACCAACTAGGTCAATCTAGATGGTTCAGAGGCACCTAAATATTTTGAAGGGCTTGGTCGATAGAGAGCATGTCCAAAGGGTTCCATGGTTGAGGGATATATGGTCTACTAGACCATGGTTTACATTAGTGAATATCTTCCCAAGTTTGCATCGAAGATCCATGTAGATCACATTTGGGATCCCAACTCCATTAACATATTTTAAGGGGAGTACTTGATGGGGAAAGGTAGATTGAGGAAAGTGAGAGGTAATTATAAGATGTTATTGTAGTTAATTAATTCTTATCCATCATCAATATAAGTTGTTTTTGATTGGTCTATTTATTTTATACAGTTTCTCATGAGTGGAATGCACTTCATTTGTATATTGCAAAAAATCTTTGATTGGATGATGCTATGGATTGAATTATCTCAACAAAATGGTCACTCATTAACATGGGAAGGTGTTTCTTCATTGGTTATAGAAGATCATCGTAATGGAGATCCCAATGTTATGCCAATGGTAATTGATCTAGCAAATGGTTTAAGAGGTGGAAAGGTACATATAAATTAATCTATCATGACCCATTTGATTAATATTAGCTCAAGGATGGATGCATAATTTTAACATGTTTGAAAAATAACAAGTCAAGCACCATAGAGCTATGTACTACAATGACTGTAAATTTTGTATAAAAAAGGTGGATGAGACTAAGAGAACTTGAGATTATGGGATAACTATAATGTTCAATGTCACTAATATTTCATCTAGAAATGACATGCATCCTCAACAATTTGAAAACAAATACTATGGTGTTTTGGATGGTATAATTGAGTGTAACTTTAATTCCTTCAAACAAGTTCTTTTCAATGTCAAATGGTACAAGCTACAACTTAATCAAAATGATCATGATATAATTGTTATTGAACATGATAATGGATTTATAATGATTAATACAAAGTCATTTGAGCCAGTTTGAAATGAGCCCTATGTTCTGCTAAGCCAATGTGAGAAAGTGTTTTACTTTGGTGTTTCACATAAATTGGGTTCATTATTCATTGTTAGACATGATCCAAGAGGAAGACTGGTAAAGTATAATGTGATTGAAGAAGAAGATGAAGGAGGAGATGATGATGATGATGGCAAAGATGAAGAAGGAGATGATGATGCTGATGATGGTGAAGATGAAGAAGGAGATGATGATGGTGAAGATGTTCATGATGATGGTGATGGCATTGATGATGGTGGTGGTGGTGGTGGTAGTGGTGAAGATGATGATGCTGGTGATGGTAATGATGATGACGACGATGATACTGATGGTCATAGTGAGGATTCTGATGATTTGGATGATGATGGTGATAATGATGATGTTCATGATGATGAGATGGATGAAGAACATAATAAATGGAAATTTATTAGGTGTTGATTACTTATAATATGTTTTTTGTAGAGGTAACCAATTGAAAAATATACAATGTTATGTTTTTTGCGATGTATGCATATTATTCATGTTATGTTCTATGCATAATTTGTAGCATAAGTATCATGTAATTTGTAACTAACTTAAGACAAATGATTTACATATGTAGGAAACTACACCCCTTTAACGAAGATCCTACAAAGTGACATGGATTGCGAGGTATAAGTTTATTACATGCTTGCTTTCTCTTTACTTTTGACATTAACTTTAGGCAAACTTTATATCTTGATATTTCATTCCTTCAACTATATCTCTCAATTGATGGGCTCTAGGTACCACCAAATATGTATCTATTTGATTTGTCTTCCTCAAGTGAGGGAAATGTGGGAATAGAAGAGGATAGTGAGACATGTAGTAGGTCTATGAAAGAGAGACAAACTAGAGGGTAAAAGATTAGAATAAAATTCAATAAACACATACAATTTTTTTCTTGCTCAAGGGGGTCATGTTCTTATGATGATGAGACAAAGAGCAACATCAACATTCCCTTGAGGTACACACATCTTGAGAAAGAATGGGTACCTAAGGAATTACCTCTAATTAACATTGATTTTTGTGTTAACAAGAGGATATGTCACATAGCTCCATCATCATTACATGGTTTGGGCCTATTTTCCATGGATGACATAAAATTCAGTTCTAACAAGGTTGTTGAATTGATGGAGTATGTAGGACCTTGTTACAATTACAAAAAATGGATGTAGATAGTTCAATATAAAAAAGTATGCATAGGTATGCACTGTCAACAAATTATCTATAATGGAAAGAAAATGTTAGAGTAATTATTTGTTTGCACTTATTAATTAAATCACTTTGATTTAATTAATTAAGTTTCCTATTACTCTAGTTTTCTTAAGCTATCTTGTAGGTGCATACAATTAATATTTTATTAATTATATTGTGCAACCTAGCTTTTTTAGGCTTTAGGGTTTCGATCTCCTTTTATAAGGATTGATCTCCTTATATTTTTCATTATGAAGATCCATTGAATAATATTTTCTTCATCTGAGTTTTTCAGATCAAACCCTTGCCTCTTCTTGTCTTTTTCTTCTCCGTGACAGGTTTTTTGCATGCAAGTTTTCTTGGGCTTCATGGATTTGTTGTGCACTTTTTCTCAAATCATACATGTAATCAAAGCCAGATCTGTTGTAGCTTGTTCGGTGTTTCAAAAAAAATGGAGAACAAGGGTTTTGCAGATCAGATCTGGTGTTTTTTTAGGCTTTTTCTAAGAAAACAGGAGGGTCACTAATTTTTGGAGCATTTTGAGGCCAAACAGACCTCATGGATGAATTCAAAAGGCATCAAAAGCCTCGTTTTGATATAAAATTTGTCCAATTTGGACAACGTTGATCTGGGAGGTAAATTTGTTTTTCTCAACAGGGTCGTACGACCCACGACACGTAGATCGAGACACAATTTTTTTAATTTAAAAAAAGGCTTTTTGGGCCGCTCCGCCCAACGACCACCTAACGGCCACCCGCGCACCATCGGAGGACCACCTGCGCTTAGCTCGCGCGGAGCCGCCACAGACCAGCCATCGCTGCGCCGCTGGCCCTCCACCCTCCAGTCGGCCACTGCTACCAGCGGCAACCACCTTGCTAGTGCTGCACATAGTCACTAGCCTACGTGGCATTTTATTAAATTTGGCGCAATATGTAGTTGACACGTGGCTAGGGGTGCCACGTGGCCCCTACCACGTTAGCTGCCCAGTCAACCATCTTCCACGTGGCATGCCATGTGGCCCTTTTTGGCTGCAATGGCCTCCTGGATGTCAAATGTTTTGCCATGAAATGCTGATGTTAGCACTACATTAGCACACTTGCAGGCTCTCCAAGGTCCTTTTTTGACCTACTCGCACCTTTTTGGCCATAACTTGAGCATACAGAGGTCTTTTTTCGATCCAAAAGAAGCATTGGAAAGCTGGTTTCAAGACGGAGATAGTGGTGTAGGATGTTTTTGGTTTTTATATAATTTTATGGCATTTTTTTCTGTTAAAGTTGGATGTTCTATTTTGCACTCTAGGAGGCGTATCTTGAGCATCCGATCTCCATTTTTGGACTTCTCTATATCGCTTGAAAGATCTTTCTATGATATTTCTAGTGGTGCTAGTTGTTGTTCTAGATTCTATACAAGGCACATCCTATTCAATCTTTTGCATTTTAGCATTCTAGTGGATATCTTGATTGTTTCAGGTCCGGGGATCGATTTTGTTGCTTTAGATGCTTTGTTTTGGGCTCTACTTTTTGTTGTTTCAGCCTTATATTTTTCTGATCATTGTTGATATTCATTGTAAGCATCTTTATGCAAACGTACCGAGATAAAGTGCCACTCTTGTGTTTTGGGATCCTTTTCATCATTTTGATTAGTTGTACTCGCACTATTTTATAAAGTGCCATAGGGGGGATAGTTGTTTGCCACTTATAGGCCCTCTTTCTCTTTTGCCTCATGTAGTGTCGATGACACATGTCTTTATTGGTGTCTGTACCTCACTCTCGATGTGTTTGGTTCTTGTGTTGTAGGAGATTTTTTGGCCCACCTTTTCAACTGCCTATCACCTCACCTGCCTAGGGTGGGTTATATTGTTGTTCTATGCTTCCTTGGTTGATGGTTTGTTAGTGTGAGCTATGTATTTATTACCTGATCCTACATACTAGGCGATTGTAGTGGCTGGCTACCTATGCATTTTGGTGAGATGGATCATCTACCATATAGACATGCTCGGTTCGTGCCTTCTATTTCCATGGTAGTTCTATAGATCAGCATTTTAGATAGAGTTTTGTGGCTTCTTCTGCTTCAGTGGCTCTCTTCATGATCTCTCTTTGTTCCTATCTTCTAGAACATTCTTTGCTATCTCTTTTTGGAGTAGGGTTTTTCCCATGTGGTTTTCTCTATTTCTCCATTTCATAGAGATTTTGTTGTGATTGGGTACTTGATTAGGCCTTGTTTCCGGGACCCATCTCTTTGCTTTCATAGCTATGCTAGGTTAATTATTTGTTTGCACTTATTAATTAAATCACTTTGATTTAATTAATTAAGTTGTCTATTACTCTAATTTTCTTAATCTATCTTGTAGGTGCATATAATTAATATTTTATTAATTATATTATGCAACCTAGCTTTTTTAGGATTTAGGTTTCGATCTCCTTTTATAAGGATTGATCTCTTTGTATTTTTCATTATGAAGATCCGTTGAATAATATTTTCTTCATCTAAGTTTTTTAGATCAAACCCTTGCCTCTTCTTGTCTTTTTCTTCTCCATGACAGGTTTTCTGCATGCAGGTTTTCTTGGGCTTCGTGGATTTGTTGTGCACTTTTGCTCAAATCATACAGAAAATTACTTGCTCTATACATTGATGGAAGGCCAAAAGTAACATGGAACATTGTAGGTTTTATAAATAGTATGCATGAGGCACATGAGGGAAATCATGTTTTTGTATGTGTGCTAAAATTAACAAGTTTAGGGGAAGAGTTGCTAATAGATTACAATTTGAATCGCATAGATACAAAGAAAATTTACTATCATGGGACTTGTAAGTACTATATATGTAAAATTTAAACTAATTACTTCCAAGTAGAACTCTAATAAACAATACACCATTTTAATAATAAGATTTTTTGCTAAATGGACTATTACTTTGATTATGCTAATGTTTTTATATATATTCTTTGTCACAGGGTGACATGGCTGAGCCATCAAATGACAGAGGCAAGGATGTTGCTCCCACCCATTCTCCAGTGCAGGTAAACCTTCTATATAAAAATTAATGCAATTTTAATTTAACAAAATGTTATATTATTATGTTTCTTTCGTGAAGGTTTTGGACTTGTTTTTATTGTTTTACTAATATTTTTTGTCACAATTTGATTCATAGGGAAAGGGAAAGGGAAAGGGAAAGGAACAAATTGCACAACAACAATTACTTGCTGATATGGCAGCCATTATATTATGTGATGATGAAATCACATATAGAAGTGACCCTATTAGCCTATGTAAAAAGACCCTGAAGAACATCAATCTACAAATTCTTGGGCTTGTGATGGATCCAAATCAAACAAAAGAAAAAGAGGCCACAAGAAATGAATTGTGTTAGAGAGCACGTTGTATAGAAGAAAGCAACAATGAGTCTTTTGCTAGGACAATAGTTCAATAAAGTTTTATGTTCTATACTAATTTACGGATCATGAACCACAATATGTATATTTTGTTACAGGATTTTTTGAGACCACAATTGAGTTCTTCCACTCGAAAAAGGTACTAGTGTACATCCTATAGGTATGTGATTTCAATTCTCAATCATCAGAACAGACATTATTTTCTTCATGATTATTATTGACAAATTTATATTAATGTTTACATGTTCACTCTTCTCCTTTACTTAACCACTTGTATTTATTCTTCGATACTTAAGATAATTGTTGTATGTGGAAAACTCATATATCTTTTCTAATTATAATAGCTGGACTTTTATGATGATATAGTCTTAAATGTATATCCTCTTGACCAATTCCATATCCATGAGCTTGTGATGATATGATTCTAATATTTGTGTTGTACATAACAATCGGTCATTGGTCATATGGTTTATCACTGAAAGTTTCTTTGATACTGTCCACTGGCTTTGAAGTGACTCAACATATGATTTATAAAGTTTCTCTTTCTCTCATTTAATGCATAGTACCCAATGTTGTCTTCTCTTCACTGCTTTTGGTCTACATTTCTTGGTTAATGAATAATGATACTCTTTAAATATAATCTTGTTGTATGTATACATATCATTCCTAATTTATTTACTCTTTAATGTTGACTGTTCAATTTGCCAGATTGTTATTAATGTTGGTTGTTTCCATCTTGGCTTGCCCTATCTTATGTGTCTCTCTTTCATTTTCTATCTCCAATAGTAGTGCACTATATTTGTTGACAAATGGATCTTATTTTTATATCTACAACTGTAGATGATGTTTCTTCTTGGTTAGTGTGAGGAAAATGTCACTCCATATCACAATTTTCAATGCACTCTTTAGTGAATCAATTTGTCCTTCAAGTTCAATTATGATTGGTGTATTCATACTTATTTGCAATGCTCAAATGCCAAGTAATGTATATGTTGGTCCTGATATAAATTTGCCTAATAAGCATACTTTTGACATAAATAACAACTTCTAACAATCACCCAAATTCTTTTGACATCAATGACAATATTTCCATCAGCTTCCTTATCAGACTATGATTATTTCCATTTGCATATATTGATTTCCATATCAGAAATAAGATATTTTTTGTTCAAGTTTCATTAATTGCTTCATTTTCATTCATTTCACATAGTAGAAAGGGAAGTTGAAGTAATTGTCCTTATTTCCTAACACAACTAAATAGAGAACATTACAAGAAGGGCTTTCTGTATTCCCTCATCTCTTATTATTTATTAAGTATGTTAAAAAAGAGTACAACTTCTTTAAAAGAAAAGAGAATGTATTTCATCATGGTGAATATTTTAGTAAATATAATAAATAAATATTTTGGTAGAAAACTTGGTTATGTTTTTAGTTCCTATTTTGCTAGGTTTGGTCGAGTGTACTAGTCATTTTCTAATGATGGTTAGTTTGGTTGATTGTTTGGCCTTCACTTAGAAGTGTCAGTCTTATAAATAGAAATTTGAAAACAAGGTTGGGAGTATATTTAATAATATTTATACAATTAAATCATTGTTCTCTTTATTTTCTTTATGACATTCATTGGTCATATGGTTTAATTGAAATATGAGCTTGTCATATGGTGTTATACATATGCAATTATCTTTCAAATATTACTTATTATGATATGATGATATGTTACTCCTGATATATTGCTATAGGACTGGTTCCACTTATAGTGATATAATGCTTTACCCTCAACTTCATAATATTTATTTGGAACGACTCAGGGGTGGAGAGTTTCTCTCAATAGTGATGTCGTTGTTATTTGTTATTTATTGTTAAATTCTATTGGAGGAATATAGGAGACATGAAAAATACATTGAATATATATATACAATTATTTTTTAGGTGCTGATGATTTCCATATGCCTAGTTCCGTGAGGCCGACCAACACTCTGAGATTGTCGACTGCAGGATTGACAACAAGGATCACACAAACATCCACACCTATTGCAACTAGAGATGGTAAATCCTTGTTTTTCTTCATTTTTTATGTGTTAAATATGATAATATTTGTACTTCATTGTTCATTTGAGTATATTATGACATTGATTAACTTTTTTATGTGACAGGTACACCTAGTCACGTTGATGATAGAACTGATACTAGTACTGTTGATAATTTACCAGCCTTTCCTGGAGGAGCTCGTGATACGTGTATTGAATCATTGGAGGCATCATTGTTGATGGATGAGAAAGATATGATTCCCTTAAAATTGCCTGAGCTTCAAGGTACTTTAAAATTGTAATTATTTAAAGAGTCATTGTAGTGTACTTATTCACAACTCATTTTTGACTAATGATGTGGTGATGATTTTGCAAGAAATGATATTTTTTATGAAACTTTTTATGATTTAACATTAAAGATATTTGGGCCCACGTTACATTTAAGGTACGTAGCTTGATATAATTGGTTGCTACATTTTTCCATTCATCCTTGAACTAATTTTTTTATCTAACAATTTTATTTTTTATTAAAAGCTAGACTGACCAAGCCCCTAAATTAAAAGATCATCTCATAAAAACTATGGAGTTCTTTGGTCAAAATATTTTGAATAGAGCTCAACTTCTAAAAAAAGCTTGAAAACATCTAAAGACTATGAGAGACCTATACAAAAGGGTTCTAAAGCTCAACCCAAAGTACGAACGTCCTCCTATGGTGCCACAACTAGAGTGGAATGAAATCATTGAAGATGCAAAAGAGAAGAGACTAAGGGATAAAGGAATCAACCCACCACCTGGAAAAATTAGGTATGTGTCTCATAAACTTCAGTCACATTTTTTTTTCAAGAATGTTGATTTACTATATTCTTCATATAGTGAGAATCATATAACAAATGTATTCTTCATTCTAAATTTGCACAATATTTACTGTCTAATAGTGAGCAGTGAGGCCTTTTGTCATTACCTTTGCCTTTTGCCTTTACTGTCTAATAGCGAGCAGTGAGCAGTAAGGCCTTTTTCCTTTGGGATTTTAAAATTTTCCTGTAAATGAAAATGAACATGTGTCCCTTAGAGATGTTGTCTTGTGTGTTGCAATGAGTGCAAAAAATAATTATAAGTTGAAGTCCTAATTTAATTTTTTTAACAACCTCCAAGCCAAGTTGCAAGGCAGATGCCTTGGTGCCTTTTTTCCTATGTTGAGACAGGGAATTTTGGAGTTTTGGAGGTATGAAAGCCCTAGTACACAAATAAAGCTAGTGGAAGCATAGATCATCCATGTTAAACATGTGGTTTCATGGCTAGCATCATTTTTGGATAAGCACCCAAAAAAATATCGCTTTGTTTTTAGCTCTCTTGAATATATATTCAAACAACATTTATTTGAAGACTTAAGAAACAACATGTGATGTTAAAAGATATATCCTTTTTAGACATTTAGCCCATTTCATATTAATGGTATTTAATATGCCCCCTCTCTTATATTCTTACCATAATTAATGACAATAATGGATGCTCAACTCACCAATATCCCCTTCTTCTTTATTTCATCTTTCATTATACCTATGCCCAAAATTCATGATTATTTATGATATATTTAGTGGAGCTATACTAGCATTGCACCATATTAAATTAGATGAATTTTACACAACATCAAGTGCTACCAGTTAGATGGTGATAAATGCAAGGAACGATTCCATCTTGTCTATATAAATGCATATGATTGTATATTGCCATATTTGAAACTCTTTTCTTTAGTATATAGAAGCTAATTCATTGAATAAAAACAAGAAACCCCTTAATGAGTTAATCCTTATAAGTTAGTATATCTAACACATAAAAGCAATTATATAACGTGTTGATGTTAGCAATGTGTAAGTTATACTCTAGACACATAATGCATCTCATTGAAGAGTTTGTGCTTTTATTTCAAATGTTAACCTGTTAAAGAGTTTAACAGAGAAAATTAGTCATGTTGATTGTGGATTTATATAATCTAACATTTTCAAAGTTTACATATAAAGGTTGTAGGACACATCAAAGGAAACAAAAGCTAGGAAAGAGAAGGTTGGTCAAAACCATCTTGGCTCTGGTGGATATATGAAAATTCACTCACACCTTGTAAGTAGTAGTAAATAAAATTTCATATCAATTTTTTATATATAAAATTACAAATAAGCAATACATTAATTATTGATGATATTATGAAAAAAATGTAGGGCATTGAATTTAATCTAGTACCCACCGAAGAGGACAAACAAATTGGTTTCAAACAAGGCTATAAAGTAGTGGTTTCCCGCCACCACATAGATCCCAATGGCCAAGTAGTTGTAGAAGATTTTGGTGCAATGGTTGACACACAAGTAAATAGGCCAAATGGTTGAATTTAATCTAGTATCCACAGAAGAGGACAAACAAATTGGCTTCAAACAAGGCTATAAAGTAGTGGTTGCCCACCACCACATAGATCCCAATGGCCAAGCAGGTGTAGAAGATTTTGGTGCAACGATTGACATAATAGTAAATAGGCCAAATGAACAATAAAAATAATTGAGAAATTCATGACAAATAATCTATTTGATGTTAATTTTGAACAATGATAATAATACGCACATGGCATTTCACTACATCTTACTACTCCGGGTACATAGGCACAGATCCTACACATGATGAAGACCTTAATGTGCATCACAATGATACAAATACATATTCAATTTATTTTTCAAATTAATCATGTAATTATTAATAAAATTTAACAATTTAAATTACAATTGGTGTAACCTTTATGTGATGTTTTTTGAGTATGTAGAGCATGATGTTAGTGTTGAGCATGTTGAGGTTGGGGCTGAATAGAATGCAATAGTAGATGATGTGACACTATCAAGTAAAGAAAAATCCATGTTATGTTCTTGATATTAATGAAATACTTATAACATAAAAGAAAAACTTTATAATTAAACCCATTTATTTCTTATTGCAAGGGTGCATCAGCCTTGTCCTCAATGAAAGAAGAGGAAGCCTCATGTTGTAAGATCAAAACCACAAGAGCCAAAGGATGCCGAAGATAGTTAGAATGTGCCTATTAGCTTTTATCTTCAAAAAAAGAAAAAAAGAAGAAGAAATGAATGTTAGAAACCTTGTTTGGTGATCAATGTGTTGATGGATTTTTATGATGATGAATGTTGCTTATTAATGGATTTTTATGAATGTTGATGAATTTTATGTCATGTTATTGAATATTGTTATGTGATAATAATGATTGATGTACTCATGAATTATTGATGAATGTTTATAGGTATTAATGAATTATATGTCATGTTAATGTATGTTATGTGAATATAATGATTGATGTGTTCACAAATTATTGATGAATGTTTATATGTATTAATTAATTGTATGTCGTGTTAATGCATGTTATGTGATTATAATGATTCAATGATATATTTTTAAAATGAATGAATGAAATATTTACTTAGTTGTTAATGGGAAATTTAGAGTGATTATGGGTGGGGCAGAGAGGCCAAATGAGCTTCCACCTTCATGTGGTTGGCCCTGTTAAGTAGAGAATATGAAAGGATTCTCAAAACTGAGTGAAGCTCAAGCTAAACCTATTAAAAGCATTTTAGCTACAACTTATTTTTGTATCATGTCATTATTGACTCTCACATGCATTACTGTCATTATTGTAGATCATGGGGATGCTCAAACTTTGAAGTCTCCAACATGGTACTTACTTTTAGTGGGCGAACATAGCAAGTTCCAAGTGAACACCTTAAAATAGACTTAACATAAGCATTATGAATTACAACATGCTAATTTCTCTATAAGTTGTATGCAAATTATGATTTATTACTGATTACCAATTGCTTCTCTAGTAGAAATGGACAACATGTTTATTTCTCTATAAGTTGTATGCAGGCATGGAGCTACTCTCAAAAGACATTGTGTATCACACTTGTCCACCAAGGAGGAGAAAGTATTTGATTATCAATATTAAGGTATATTAATCTTCTAAGTTTACTAGCTTCAAGATTCTTATACTATCTTTGTTATTGCCAATATCTTATGACACTCTCTACAAGTACGAGCTATTAATTTGTACAAGTCAAATGAAGGTGAATGAATGTAGATCATAGGATGAAAGATGACTTCGAGATTGGAGGGGTATGAGAGCATTAGGCACCACAGACCATAGAGTTTATTTAGTTCATACCAAGATTTTCTTCTAGGTTTTAATTTATTATCATCAACTTGTTGCTACATTTTTTTTAAAACTTTGACTACCATCACTATTTCCATGGTTATTATCATTGACAGTATAAGCAACCCATTGAAACATCTCTACAGGTCATTGATAGTTTGATGAATCCTGTCATTGAGAGTATGAAAAATTTGTTGAAAAATATCTCCAGGTCATCAATAGTTCAACTCCTCCTACCATCAATGATGTGAAGTAACCATTGAACCATCTCTCATAGACGTTGATAGTTTGACATTCCAAACTAGTTGTCTAGTGCCACCATGGGACAATGATGGAAATAATTTTTGATAGTATTTGTTGTCGATATATCAACGCCTATCTTGGTCATCAAACTTTTGACTCCAATTTAGCGATAGTAGGTATTGATGGTTTTGAGTCACAATTTTGATGGATAAGCATCAAAAAATAGGTCCAAATTTATTTGTGTAACAACAGGTTCATCTGAATAAATACAACTCACTTTGCAAATACATATCACAATTGAATACAACAACTAATTCATTAACAAGCCTCCATTATCATTTCCATCAATGATTTTCTTGACAACCCTTGAAGCAACCACTCTTCACCTCAACACTTCACTATTTAGCCTTCTTCTCAAGTTCACCAATAAAAAAAATCAACAACTGCTTTGACCTTGTTAAGATCTTCACTAGATCTACTAAACTATCATAGATTAACCCTTATACTTCCTTATATAGGTAGTTTTAATCTTTTTTCTCTTAAACGTCACTGTTGATCTTAACTATAGGTTAGATTTATTGAATCCTTCCATCATTTCATTTCCTCCTTCTCCTTCTAGAAACTTCTCAAAACTTCTCTTGGAATCCACTCATAAGAGCATGCAAACACAGTTTATGATGCATTGAATGCTCTAGGACATCCATCCTTATCTTCAACATGTTTTACATATTCCAAGAATTATATTGTGTCAATTGGAAATCAAGATTTCCTCACAAACTGTCAAATGTTGACACTCGGTCATAACTATATTTTGACACTCAATCATCACTAAATTACTCAATAAATACTAATTATTCTAATCAACACACTTTCTGATACTTGGTCAATACTGAATCTTGATTGACGTTGTATTCTTTTTGGCTTATACTATCACTCGGTCAACTCTAGCATCACTTGACGTATACTTAAAGTTCCTTAATCTTCTTCTCTTTTTCTTGGTCAAGCCTATGCATTTGGTCTTCCTTTGATCGTTCCTTGTAGGCTCCAATACAACATTCTTCTCCACTTAGTGTTATGATTAAAAAATTACCTTATCTTGTCAAGGTCTAACTAGTCAAGTGCCCATTGTAGTTTCACATAACTCAACCTTTCTTCTAGGTCCTTTTATTATCTCTCATTCTCAAATCCTCTTCATCATTCATATTGATATGAAACTCTACTCAGATAGAAACTATCTCACCAATAAACTTTGACATCAATGAAAACATAACAATTGTTCCAATTGTAGTTCCAACAAAGGGTCTAAGAAATTTTGTTGGAATGAAAGGGTTTTATATTTCTTCATTCTTTTTCTATATTTTGGCATGTACTAGAGAAAAATAGGGTTTACACCATGAGCACTAGGTTGAGGGAATGAAAATATACAAGTACTATCCATATTTGTAGTAAGAAAGGTACTATTGAAAATTTATGAGCCTGAATGATGTTTTTGCAAGAAGTCTTATTTATGAATTATAAGGAACTATTAACTAAAAGTGCCAAATGAGGCCATGCAGCTGATAAACATTAAAGGAAGCTATTTTATACAATTCCCAAGGTTCACCTATATTAGAATTAGAGACTTTGAAGGTGATCCCTTCAAATTACCCAAGTACACCTTAGGCAACCATTCGTTGATTGAAGTTTACAATCAACTTGTTTAAATTTAGGAGTAACATTTCCAATAGAATTGGGTTATTATAGTTGCAAATCTATTTTAGATACCCTAAATTTAGAGTTAGAATTTAAAAGGTTAAATCTACAATAGCACACAACTAGGCATAAATTTGATAGCATATGATACACTATGGCTCATTTGAAGGTTCCATAAGGGTTCTACAATGTGCCTTAGTTAGAGGATTGTTGGGAAAATAGCAAAGATGAGTTCAAGGTCAAAAGGAGATTGTAGTCAAGATTCACCCTTGTCCAAAGCACCACTATGAAGATGGCAATAAATATTTATGGAGTTAGTAAAGAAAAAGAAGAGTGTATAAGATCCTCAATTTAGTGAAAATGTCCAAGGACTTTCAATTTGAGAGATCAATTAGAAAAAGAAAGAATAAGAAATATTCAAGCTAAGTCCTTTAATGTAATTCAAAAAACATAAAGTGGTTAAGGGACTAGAGGCTTATGATCGATTCACAAATCTAAGACCCCTAGAGATGCACATATTAGTTCTATTCCACATGCCCCTATTATTTCTACTGATAAATCTATTAATTTATTTATATTGCAAGTACAATAAAAGTATAAATTGAGGAAGCTACAGTTAATAGATTAAAAAAACCTTCTTTGAAATAATCCCTTGTTCGCATCACTTACTCCAAAAGTAAAAAGTGAAACAAAAAGAGTTCAAAGAGTAAAAAATTATGGATTTAAACTCTGTTGAAGAAGTTCTTAAGACAATTTAGAGCCAAGTTATAGAAATCTGATGGTAGATACTATTCAATCAAAGAAGGAATTAGAGAAAAAATAGATCTTATGAATGCTATGACCATGCTAGATTCAACCAACACTAGAAAAGCTTCAAAAAAGGATTCTTCAGGCACCCAAAGTGGTTAGAAGTCACTATTAGTGGTGAGCACAGTGAAGTACCCATTTTGATACCAATAGAAGACATGGTGAGAAAGTATATTTGGAAGAAACCACAATCCAAAAATCTAAAAAATGAAAGCTATGATGAAGGAAGATAAAGAAGACTTAAAGCATTGGATAACATAAGTAGCAAGAAATATAATTGATAAATTTGCCTCTTCCAAGGATTTTGTTATTGAAAAAGTTGAATTGGGTGTTATGTCAAGATTTTTTGGTGCTAAGAACTTGAAATCTTTCACAAAGAGAGTGATTTATATAACCTATAAATATGAGAGAGACAAGAGATATCTAAAGAAAGTTGTGTGACATATGGAGGAGTACATAGATACTTTACATCACCCAAGGCCACAACCATTATCCCAGATACACATGTCCTTAAATCCCAAATCTCTTGTGAAACAAAAAATGTTGGATCAAATCCAGAGGAACAAGATGATTGCAAAAATATTTCATGACTGGTTGGAATCCATAACATAAGAAGGTGATGAATGGTCTGGGCAAAGTGTATGGGGATATTATTTTAGAAAAATAGAATATTAGATTTAAAATAGAGAAAGAAGGGCTTCCAACTTGTTATTCTTGAATATTAGATTTGTTCTTATACAATATATTGACCCACCGATGTTCCTAAATGACTACTAAATAGATTGATAACAAACTGCTTTATGATTGGCAACACACACATGAACTGGACACCTAACTGGATATGAGAGACACATCTACAATTAGTCATTGTTTACAACTCAAACTCTTTTCAACATATTCAACACACGTAAATAGATTTAATTTATTCACTATAGTTGGAACATCAACTCCAACACCCCCACTTTATGTGACAACTAAAAAAAATTATGTAGAAATTTGTTCTTTGAAACATAGTTTATAGACCAGTAAGACTTCCTCAAGTTGCACCCAACTACTAGTATAGTCATGCAACTATCATCCAACTTTGAAACACCATTAGACACCATTTAGAAATGAAATCCCTCATGACCCTCATAAAGGTATGATGTTCATCTTCCATATTTTCATATCTCTTTGAACTATTGGATACCTATCCAAAAATGTGTGTCTCATAACCCTAATGAGGTATAGTTTCTCTAATCCATTAGTACCTTAGACTATTGAGCATATATCTAGCCTCTACTAAATCCTTTCCTATTTTCAAAGCATAGATTTCTTCAAAATAGAATAATGGTTTCTGTTAATCTCATGTCAAGATACATTTTCAATTAGTGTCAAAACACTTACTCATAATGAAAGACCATAGAAACCACGAGTTACCAATTTGCAATGTTAATCAAGCTCTTAAAGGAACTAAGCAAACAATGTTAACCATGCATAAAGTAAGTGGTGTCAACCGGGTTGATAGTTTCCACCCAAGCTATAGTATCAACTGAGTTGACAGTATCTACCAAGCTCTAGTGTGAACAGAGTTACTAGAGTATTCTTGTTCCAAGTTGATAATCAAGCTGGCAAAGCAATGTGAACCAAGTTAGCAATGTCCATCAAGTGATCAGTATGAACCGAGCATTTGGTATCAATCGAGTGCTAGAGTTAGTTGAGGTGACAGTGTTGCCCAAGTATCTTTAGTATCAATCGAGTAAGCCATTGGACCTGAGTTACACCACTGAGCTGACTTGGTAATTATTTCTAGAATTGTTTATGTTGTAGCCAATTTATGATGTAATTATTTGGATGGATACAAGTATGAAGTATATTTTTTATCCAAGGATGTAAGAATTGTATTGAAGAACATTGTATAGAAGCGAATATGGAAGAGTAGATTATATAGAAGGCTACAAGAAATCCAATGAAAGGAAGAGACTCATCTATCATAGTCGAGTGATTAGTTTACTCCAAAGGATCTTCATGAGCAATTAGAGTTTCATATAAGAGATCAATCCACTGATTCATCATAATAGGTGCATCAGTCCCAAATCCTTTAAGAGGGTAGACCTAATAGTCCTTTGCAGAAACTCCTAATAGAGTACACACTTAATTGTATTGTATAAATCCTTTCACAAGGTGGACCTAATAGTCCTTATTACTCTTAACCAAGTAAGATCACCAAAAGTGATCAATTGTAAGTTGTAACAAGCCAAATTTATTACTGCAGTAGTGAAGCATTGTGGGTTTCATCCCACCCTATCTTTACCTTCTACATGGAGGGTTTCTAGGTCACTAAATATTGTGCTATGGTGTTGCTACTTTACTATTTTATGTTTTTTGCATGCAAGTAGATTAGACAACTTAACAAAGTGGGTTAAGTGAATAAATTTTAAGTGGTTCCTTATTCAACGACACCCCCCCCCCCCCCTCTTAGTCACCTAGTTTGTATTAAATTTCCAACAATTAGTATCAAAGAAAGGTTCTCTTATTAGAAGTTTAGTAGCTTGAGAGAAAAGATCAGACATAATGGAAGTATACAAGCTAGAGAAAGCCATTGAAAATAAAAAGTTGGATTTACGTGTGGCCATGGGACAAATCAAGAGATTGAAGGATCAACTCTCTCAATTTGTGAAAAGAAAAAAAGAATTGTTAGAAAAGATGAATGAAAATCTATACATGCAAGAAAGAATTGAACATATTTGTAGAGAAAGAAGTTCAGAAGAAGTAGATGCAGTTATAGAAGATCTACTTGGAAGAAACCTCATTCTTTAAGAAGAAGTCAAAAAATTGAGAAGAGAACATGAGGTTCATTCAATCAGCATATGTGAAGTCATGGAACAGAAGAACCAAGCTGAAAATGACAAAAATATGATAGAAGAAGACAAAAGACTACTCAACACTAAGCTACAAGAAAAAGATAATAAAATCCATCAACTTTCACTACATCAGGAAAATATGGAAAATCATTTGAATAATGCATATTAAGAAGTCATCAATCTAAGGACAAAAAATGAAAGACTCATGAGTGATCTTAGAGAAAAAAAGAGACCAATGAAAGAATGATCAGATCACAAGAAATCATGGATCAGTTAGCTAAACTATCTTAGAGTAGACAGAAGAGAAATACATGATTGGGCTACACTAAACAAGGAGAGTCATCACATCAAGTAGCTCAAAACAATAAAAGACCTACATGCAATCATTGTGAAAAGATAGGGAATACATCAAACAAATGTTGAAGCAATGGAACATCAAAGTTTAATGGAAAATAATATAGTTGTAACAAAAATGGACATAAAGATAGTGAATGCATAGAGAAAACTAAGTTTGAAGGAAAATGTTTCACATGCAACAAACAAGGTCATAAATCTTTAGAGTGTAGAACCAAGAATTGGAATCCCATTGAACAACTTGCTAAAGAAAAATTTGGTTGGGATTACAACACTTGGTGTAGGTTTTATCTATGTGGAGAATATGGACACATTGGAGCTAATTGCATTAAGACTCAAAAAGAGGAATCCTACCAAAAGATGCTATGTATGCAAAGAACTTGGTCATCTAGAAAAGGACTACATGAATAGAGGTAAAATTGAAGATTGAAAGAAATCAAGAGTGATAAAATTAGGATTCAAATGAAGAAGTAATGGGTAAGGAAATCTCTAGAGAATTCAAGTAAAATCAGTGAGGTTGTTGACACCCAAGGCAATGAATTGGGTGATTCAATCATCTTTGCATAAGCATGCAAGGAGATCACTGGAGTTGTGATCAAAATCATATTCTACATCAGTTCCAGTCATCCAAGCAAGAAAGTCCAGATCAACATATCAGATGCACTTAGACAGAAGAAAGTCTTAAACTAGACTGAATTGTTAGTTCTAGCCGAGTCACTCCTTAGGCCTAATTGAGCTGTTAGTCCTAACTAAGTTACCTCTTAAACCTAATGGAGCATAGTCAGTTAGTAATAGCTAGGCTTGAAGGGTTGAAGACCAAACTGAGCATCTTTCACTTACCTAGGTGCAAAGCATTAAATGAGACCCTAAAATTGAGAATCTGATAAAAGGAAGAAATCAAAGTTTCATTTTTCACAGCGAATTTAGAGTTTTCTAAGAGCACAACATTCCTTGAGCCCCCATAGTGATTCCCAACAAAATTTGTTGAAGGAAAGTGTTAGAGTAAATAATTAATTAATTATTAATTATTTATTCTATTACTTAAGCTTACTTAGGTAAATGCATTTATTTAATATTTTTTATTTAATGCATGTTGTGGTTAGTTGTTGACAACATGGGAGTTTGTTCCCTTTTAGCATGTTCCACCTTTTGTGGATATGTGCTGAGTTGTCATCCTTATCTTCTACCACCTTCCAGCTTGTTCTACAAGCTTCCATGAGGTCTTTATAAGCGACCTCTCTCTCATTGTATTTTCATAACATTGTGCATATTGTAAATACATTTTCTTCTTGTGTTTGCACATATTGTCTCTCATGTCTGTTTCGGGTTTTTCCTTTGCTCCATGCTCTTCCTCTTCTTGGCTTCTCTTTGACAGGTTCTCACATGCAGGTGATCTTGGGCATCTTCGAAGTTGGCTTTCCTCAACTCCAACATGGTATTAAAGTCTTCCTGCTGCAACTTCGTTGAAGAATTTTGAAACCGTGATTTGGAGTCATAAACCCTAGTTTGTTTGTGCATTTTTTCTTCAAATCAAAGGATCAGTAATTTTTTGGAGCACTTTGAGCCCAAACGGACATCACCATTGGATCAGAAAGGCCGTTTGCAGTCAGGTTTCATTTAAAACTTGTCGATTTTGGAGATAGAGCTCCGAGAGGCAAAATGTTTTACCTAAGGAGGATGTACAGATGATTTGCAGGGCATTTATTGCGATTTAAAAAAAAAAAAAACTTCGCCATTGCCACACCACCATAGGACCGCCACTACGCCACTCGCGCACAGCCCGCAGTGGCTTTAGCAGGCTGCTCCGCTCGCGTACCACTGGCGCCATCCTGTAGAGCCAACACCACCTGCGTGACAATGGCGCCTCCTAATCCGGCCATCGCCGCCGGCATCTACACCGCCTCCGCCGGTTCCTGCACTCCCATCTTCTACTCGTCGTAAGTTAGCACCTAGTTCTACCACCCACTGCTCTGCCGGGTACAATCACAGCCTGCGTGGCCCTTTTGCCCATTCTGCATGAGACACGTGGCAGGGTTGCCACGTGGCCCCTGCCATGTCAGCCGATCGCCACGTGGCATCCATGTGGCACTGCCACGTGGCCTCCTTTTTTGCTGTGATGGGATGCAGGCCATCAATTTTAATGTAGCGGACTACTGACGTCAGCATGACATCATCTGCATCAAGCCTCTTGCGCCTCTCCTAGGGTCATTTTGGACCTACTTGTGGTTTTTTGGCCATAACTTTTGCATACGGAGGTAGTTTTTCGATCCGAAAGAAGCGCCGAAAAGCTGATTCTGAGACAGAGACATTGGTTTAGGTATTTTTAGGTTTTGATGCCATTTTATTACCTTTTTTTTAGTTGAAGTCTGAAGTCCTATTTTTGACTCCGGCATGCATATCTTTTGCGTCCCATGTTAGTTTTTTGAAAACTTTATATTTTTGGAAAGATGGTTCTGTCACCTTTTCAAAAATCTAGTCATTTTTCTTATTTTTTGGCCCATGCTCTTTCTATCATAGTTTTGGCATTTTTGCTATATGGTGTATATTTTGAGTATTTTAGGCTCGAGGATCATTTTCTTGGCATGGTTTATCTTATTTTAGGTTGTACTTTCTTTTGTATCAGCTTGTTTTCAATTTTAATCATTGTAGCTATCATTTTGAAGCACTTTTATGTATCGCACTAAGATAAAGTGCCACTTTTGCATTCCGAGGATCATGAACGTTGTTTTGAGTCAGTTGTACATGAACTATTTTCATAAAGCACCATGGGGGGGATAGTTGTTTGCTATTTTAGGCCTTCTCCCTTTGTCAAGTGAGTGTCCCTTCCATGACATTAGCCTCATGTAGAGTCAATTTGACCATGTCTTTATAGGTGTTTTGTACCTCTTTCCCTCTCTCGTCGTTCTTGGTTTGTCTGCAGGAGACTTTGGCCCACCTTCTCAGTTGCCTATCATCACACTATGTCTGCATTAAGGGGGGGTTATGCTGTTGTTCTAATGCATTCGTGGTTTGATGGTTCAATAGTGTGAACTATGTATTCAGTGGTTGATCCTATATGCAAGGCGATTGCAATGACTAGCTACCTATGCATTTCGGTGAGATGGATCATCTACCATATAGACATGCTCGGTTTGTGCCTTCTTCTTCCATGGAGGTTCTTCAGATCAAGAGTTTGGCAAATTTGTGGCTTCTTCATGCTTCAGTGATGCTCTTCATGATCACTCCGTGTTCCTGTTTTAGGGGACATTTCCCTAGTTGGAGGATTCTTTAGTTCTTCACTAGGTTCTTACCTCTTTTTGGGGGAGGGTTTTTCCCACGTGGTTTTCTCTCTTTCCCCATTTATAGAGGTTGCATCTTTTGTTGCATTGTACTTGGGTACCTAAAATGGCCTAGTTGCCGGGACCCATTCTGCATTCATCTTAGTTTTGTGAGCTTAAGGCATTTCCCTAAGTTGCACTTAAGGGGGGGTGTTAGAGTAATTAATTAATTAATTATTAATTATTTATTCTATTACTTAAGCGTACTTAGGTAAATGCATTTATTTAATATTTTGTATTTAATGCATGTTGTGGTTAGTTGTTGACAACATGGGAGTTTGTTCCCTTCTAGCATGTTCCACCTTTTGTGGATATGTGCTGAGTTGTCATCCTTATCTTCTACCACCTTCCAGCTTGTTCTACAAGCTTCCATGAGGTCTTTATAAGTGACCTCTCTCTCATTGTATTTTCATAACATTGTGCATATTGTAAATACAATTTATTCTTGTGTTTGTACATATTGTCTCTCATGTCTGTTTAGGGTTTTTCCCTTGCTCCATGCTCTTCCTCTTCTTGGCTTCTCTTTGACAGGTTCTCGCATGCAGGTGATCTTGGGAGTCTTCAGAGTTGGCTTTCCTCAACTCCAACAGAAAGTGTTAGGAAAAGTCACCATCTTTAAATTCTTCATCAACCAAGAATTATGACAACATCTTTGAGTGCAAAAGTCAAAAAGGGTTCAGAAATGTTGGTAAAAAGTTTAGACAATTGAAGATTCTATTGCTAAGAAGATTGTTGTAGAGGTCATGGCATCTCCTCCTACCACTCCACCTGAGGAAACACTTGAGAAATAATCCATTGAGTTGAACCTAGTTCAACCAAGAAGTAAAGTAAAGACTATTACATCTTTATTGAGCTCTCTCCTAGAGGTAACCGAGCAATAGGCTCCCATAGTCTCAACCAAGTTACATTAGAAGGATTTGATTGACAAAGGTAAAGAAATCATTTCTTCATCAACCTTGAAGAGAAAAGGCAAAGGGAAGATAGTTGATGACATAGATCTAGACGAGGAGATTGTAATCCCAAATTGGGACCAATCCAATCTACCAGTTGAACAAATAGATATTTTGGGAGAATTTAGGAAGAAAAGGGCCAAGCATCAGATACTAAGGGTTGAAAGAGATAGAAGAAAAGTTTTGGAAGATATCAAAGAAATATTTGTGGATGCTCTATCCATATAGGTAAATGAAAAGACCTCTATCATTGATCAATTAATTGATATTATACATATGTTCAATGAGGATAGTGATGGACATGAAAAACTCCTTATGAAAGTTGAAAGGAAGTTTGAGAATAAAGTGCTAGAGAATATAGCACAAAAAATAACAATTGATCAAGTAGAACTATCTACTTTAATTTTTGCATTAGAAATTGTTGTAAATAGTGTTGTGTCTTTATTTGTAAAGTTTATTGATTCCACTAACTTTACCAAGAAATTAAAAGAAAAACTAGCCACGATTGACATGGACTTGAAGGATAGTGCAAATCAATTGGCACTATATCCAAGGTAAAGTTCCAATCATTTTGCAAAAAATAGATTTTTGACAGATCTTCAAGCATAATTGCTAAGGGAAGAGGCTTGAATAAGGGACACATTGATTGATATATGAAGTATGACACTTCCCCACATGGACACCATGCATAAGATAATATATCATGCAAGGACATTGGTCAAAGGCACAAATCTATCAGTTGTAGATCACATGTTTGAGTTATCAGTAGAGCTTTAGATTGATCTACACATTTTGAAGGTGCTTCAAGATAATTAGGAAAGAATTTGTTTGTAATTTTGAGTGTACACTATGATTTTCTTTCTCATTTTGGCATAACCTTGTAAATTTTTGACATTTATAAAAAAAAAACGAGGGGGAAAGTATACACAGGGAAAAGTATAGTATACAAAGGGGGAAAGTATATAAAGGAAGTATATGTACATATTTATATACATGCAAAAGGGAGATATGTATAGTTAGAAAGATATGTAAAAATAAGAATAATAATAATAATTTTGAAAATAAATAAATAGAGATTTTAGTTCAAACCAAGTTGGTCTCCAATACAAACCAAGCTACATAATAGAGCATACTCAAAGGGGGAGTTTGGCTGAAGTTATTTTGATTTCAGATCTTGTGCATGATAATTGTTTTTGTCACTAATGCCAAAGGGGGAGATTTTTAATCTCATGTCAATATATATTGTCAATTAGTGTCAAAATACTTAGTCGTAATGAAAGGCAATAGAAACTAAGTTACCAGTCTGCAATGTTAACCAAGCTCTCAAAGGAACTAAGAAAACAATGTCAACCTTGCATAAAGTAAGCAGTGTCAATCGAGTTGAAAGTATCTACCAAGCTCCAATTTGAACCAAGTTAGCAAAGTATTCTTGTTTCAAGTTGATAATCAAGTTGGTAGAGAAGTGTGAATTGAGTCAATAGTGTCTACTGAGTGATCAGTATGAACTAAGCATCTAGTATAAACCAATTGCTAGAATTAGCCAAGGTGACAGTATTGCCCGAGTATCTTTAGTATCACTCGAGTAAGCCATTGGACCCAAGTTACAACACTGAGCCAACTTGGTGATTATCTTTAGAACCATTTATGTTGTAGCTGACCTATGATGGAATTATTTTGATGGATATAAGTATGATGTATTTTTTTTATCGAATGATGTAAGAATTGTATTGAAGAACATTGTATAGAAGTAAATATGGAAGATAATATTATATAGAAGGCTACCAGAAATCCAAGGAAAGGAATAGACTCATCTATCACAGTCAGGTGATTAATTTAAACCAAAGGATCTTCATCAGAAATCAGAGTTGCATATCATAGATCAATCCATTGATTCATCCAAATAGGTGCATTAGTTCCAAATCTTTTAATAGGATGGACCTAACAATCCTTTGCAAAAATTGCTAATAGAGTAACATACTTAATTGTATTGTATAAATCCTTTCACAAGGTGGACCTAACAGTCCTTATTACTCTTAATCGAGTAAGATCACTAGAAGTGACCAATTGTTAGCCTTAACATGCCAACTTCATTATTGTAGTAGTGAAGCATTGTGGGTGTCATCCCCACCCCAATTTTACCTTCTACTTGGAGGGTTTCTTGGTCACCAAATATTGTGTTATGGTGTTGTTACTTTACTTCTTAATGTTTCTTGCATGCACGTAGATTAGACAACTTAACAAAGTGGATTAAGTGAATAAAGTTTAAGTGGTTCCCGATTCACCCCCCTCTTAGTCACCTAGTTTGCATTACATTTCCAATAGGTTTCATCTTGAATGAAATCATCATTACCATATAAATGTATTGGTTCTTCCCTAGGCCTCATCTCCTTGATAGATTCTTCTCTAACATACACAACTTAACAAGAAGATGGATCTGACACCATATTAGAAGAATAGAACAACAAATTTATATTAGAGAAAGAAGGACTTCCAACTTGTTATTCTTGAATAATATATGGATATTTATGAAACATATTGATCCATCAATATTACTAAATTATTTCTAAATAGATTGACAAAAAACTACTTTATGATTGGCAACACACACATGAACTTGACAATTAACTGGACATTAGAGACACATCTACAACTAGTCATTGTTTACAACTCAAACTCTTTGTTACATATGAAACACACATAAATAGATTTGATTTAGTCACTATAGTTGGAACATTAAATCCAAAATCCCCACTTAATGTGACAACTAAAAAACATTGCGTAGAAATTTGTTTTTTGAAAGATAGCTCATAGACCAATAAGACTTCCTCAAGTTGCTCCCAACTACTAGCATAGTCATCTAGCTATCATCTTGCTTTGAAACAGAATTGGACACCATTTACAAATGAAATGCCTCATGATCCTCATTAAGGTATGATGCTAAGCTTCCATATTTTCACATCTCCCTAAATTATTGGACACTGATCCATACATATGTGTCTCATAACCCTAATGAGGTATAGTTTGTTTGATCTGTTAATACCTTAGGCTACTAAGAATCTATCTAGCCTTATTACATCCTTTCCTATTTTCAGAGCATAAACTTTTTCAAAATAGAATAATGGTTTCATCTTCAATAAAATCATGGTCACCATCAAGATTTGGTTTTTCTTCCTTGTACCTCTTCTCCTTGATAGATTCTTCTCTAACACACACAACTTAACAAGAAGATGATACTAATACCATATTAGAAAAATAGAACAACACATTTAAAATAGAGAAAGAAGGATTTCCAACTTGTTATTCTTGAATAATATATGCATATTTATACAATAGATTGACCCACCAATATTCCTAAGTGACTACTAAATAGATTGACCAAAAACTGCTTTATGATTGACAACACACACTTGAACTAGACACCTAACTGGATATGAGAGATACATCTACAACTAGTCATTGTTTACAACTAAAACTCTTTTCCACATATGCATCACACATAAATAGATTTGATTTATTCACTATAGTTGGAATATTAACTCCAATAAATTTTTGATTAGTAAAGAATTAGAAGTGGAAATATTCTCTTGGGAGAAGGAGAAAACCAAATGGATAGTGATGATCACTTAGATGAATGATGTTCAAAAGTATAAGAAAATGAAGTTTCTAACTGAGAAGTTGATATCAAGGTTGGATGACAATGTAATGTATGTCTCCAAAAGTAATATTGAATGGAGGAATTTCATTAGTAGATATGGACATGAAGAATTAGTCAAGTTTTTAAAGGAGTTAACTGAACTTTCTATTGCAATGTGAAAAGACAAAAAAATGCATTAACATTCAACTCCTAAAAGAGGATAGAAAAACTATAGAAGAAGATGACCATATGATTAAAACCTTTTAAGTAAAAATATATGTTATCAAAGAAATTAAATCCTTAATGACTAAATATTTCTCCAAGATGGCAAGGATTGAATCCATATTGATCATTTTCCTAGATCACTTGGAAGCTCACAAAAATAAAGTGACATGAGTTAGGTTAGAAAATGAAGTTTAGAAACAACAAATAATAAACTTAGACTTTTTACATTATTAGGTCATTCTCAACTTCTCTAAAATACACCTTGACTGGAGAAACATATGTGGCACTTCAACTAGACAAGATCATCCAATAGGCTCCTTGATGCCACCTCAGACTTGATCATACCACAATATTATGGCTCTCATGTTTAGGCTTCATAAGATTATGCATTTTTTTCTTTATCTTTAATTATGGAAACATTTTTTCTCTTCTTTAGGTTAGATTTAGTTTACTTTGATTTTAAAGATAGTTGGCCCAATGAGCTATAAATATGTTTAATTAAGACATTTAAAAGGTCCAAAGTAGTTAAAGGGTCCTTGGTCTACTAGTGAAGTTGAAAGGTTCACAAAGAATTTGGCATAATGGATACAACTCATAGACTAGATTTTTCTTTATATGTGGATTGAAAATAAGATTTTTATTAGTCCTTGCCTTCTAATGGAAGGGACTAATATTTTCAAAGTTTTTTTCTATAAATTTTTATTGGAAAATCGTGTAACTTGCAAAAAAAATTCCTTTTATACTATGATTGGCCTAATATTTTTTATTAAAACAAGTTTCTAAATGTTTATATCCATTTTCTTATTGCCTCTCTTACTTTTTCCCCGTAGTATTTATATTCTCTACATCAAAAAAATTGTTGGAAAAAGGGATGTTGGGAGATGTGCCAGTATAAAGGTATGTTTGGGGTGTCTTTTTTATGCAAAGATAACATGACAAAGGTTTGGGATGACAGATAGTAGGCATCTAACATGCTTCAAAGAAGATTTGGGAAAAGGGGTAAAAATATAAAGAAATGTGTTTAATGTGAGAAGAAGTGGCAAGATGGAACGTGAACATCACATAGAGATAAAGAACTTACAATTGAGAGACAATGTCCTTGTCATATGTAAAAAATATAGATCCCAGTACTATTGCAAATAGACTAGATGTTATTTTGTGATAGAATATTTATTGGAATATCAATACTGAATCTATAGAAGGAGAGCTCTTGCTACAAAGAGGGAGGAACATATCTACTTTCCATCCTAAATTGTATTTTAGCTTCACCTTACCTTCCCAACATCGAATACCTTTTTGGCATTCTCTTATTGTTTGGAAGAATATTTAAAATTCTTGTTTCTTTGTTGCTTGCTCCTAACATGAAGATGCCAATTCTCTCTTGGGTGGATATGTGTCGTTAACAACAATCTCATGAAGAAACTTGTCACTATGATTATTTGGATCTAGGTTCCCTATGATAAAGCCATAATGTGATTTCAGATTGAGATTCAAGTTTCAAGTAAGTAAAAATATAATATATAAATTGGGTATTGAAGCCTTGAAAGAAGTCTATTTACTTTTCTAGTTTTTTTTTTCTCCAAAAGGTTGCTTTGGTTGCAAAGCTAGATCTTTTTGAAATCAAACTTCTAGAATGGAATTATTCAAGACACTTTTATATTGATATTTTTGGAGTCTATGATTTTTTTAAAGATCATCCATTCTAATTTGTTCAATTTCCAAGGCCAACATGCAACTTGCATGAATTTTAATTGATCAAACAACTTTATAAAACTTCACACTAAACATGCAATCAATGGCTTAAAAACATGAATACATTTTATCGACCTCTAAGAATTGCTAGCATCTATTCAACAATCAAAATCTATAATTCTCACTTGGTATAATCTAGAATTCTCATGCTTAGCAAGATGCCTCCATCAGTATTTAAAATATGTTATGAGATTATTTAAAGGTAGGTAGTCCTTCGAAATTCACATGTACTAATATGAGTTTTAGGATTTAGATGTAATAGCATGAGTTCAACAATGTATGAAAACTAGTGGTTTGGTAATTTTTGTTATCTAATAGATTAAATAATAAATTTATTTTAACTTCAATGTCTTATATCCTCTTTGAACTGAAATTCAAGTAGATTCTGTAGGGCCCATTTGTCGTTGCACCAAAAGCCATGACTGTTAGTGAACATGGAACACCACATAATTAACCACCTGTGGGCAGGGGAGCGCATCGCATCACCCAACAATCTCCCCCTCGACGCGCATACCAGGTGCTTACGCAGGTCGGGATGGCACCGGGGAGATTTGAACCCATGACCAGGCCAAAACCAGGCTCTGATACCAATTGTAGGGCCCATTTGCCGTTGCACCAAAAGCCATGACTGTTAGTGAACATGGAACACCACATAATTAACCACTTGTGGGCAGGGGAGCCCGTCGCATCACCCAACAGATTCAAGTACGATTTCTAAAATTTATGAAAACTAATAGTTTTATGAATTTTATTATTTAACATATTAAATTTTATTAAATCTAAATATATTAAAATTAAATTTAATAGTGTGTCTTGTATCATCTTTTAATTGAAATTGATGTGATACTAATTTTTAGCATAATATTAAAAGGAAGATGATTATTTAAATACAAGATATAATATAGAAGAGAGTTTTAATAAAAGAAGAGGATTATTTGATGAATATACATAATATAAAGGAAGAGGATTATATATTGAGAGGAGATTTTTCTACAATTAAAAAAAAAAGAATGGTTCCAAAAACAAAGCTTGTATTGTAGGCTATTTCTCTTGTTCAAGTGTGAATTTCAATGTTGTATGCAATAGTGCAATATCAAATATTGTAATGTCTATAACTATGAGGGTTGCATATGCAAAACCAATGTCACATCCACAAATCCCATGAAAAGCTAAAGATTTGCAAGTGTCAAGGTCATTGACCAATCAACAATTTAAATTTCCATTAACTTAAAAGATATATATATATATATATATATATATATAAAGAAAGAAGGAGATAAACTAAAAAATTCTAAATTTGAAAGTAACCAAAGCAACTATAAATCAAACACTAGAATACCAAGATGGTTTGAACATGATGACCAAGCTGAAAGAAGCTCCAGAACCTGCTCAAAAAACATAAGGGAAAGAATATTGTGGGAGTGATTTTCCAACCTACCATGAAGCTACTAAGGTTCCTTAGAATCTTTCCTACCATGGAAGATACCCAATCTGATAGCAAGGAAGACTAACCAAGAAAAACTATGAGTAGTAATGGAATTATATGTAGCAAATAGTGTTAATAATATAAGTGTTAGAAAATGTAGCTTGATAATATAACATGAATAAATTTTCCCTATTTATCATTCCCTTATCATGTTCTCATGTTGAACACTTTAAAAATATAACATGGCTTAATTAAACGTGGAGTTACATAATATTCAACATGCATGCCCCATCAATAAACATAGCAAAAATTTCAAGATCCATTAACTTACATCAATCAATCTCATCATTATCAAATAGAACCCTTTCCTTCCACATCAAAAAAGACACCCATGCAATGCAAGAAGATAATAAATTTATAAAATCCAAGTACTCTATATGTATTACCCATACATTGGTAATCAGTGAGTGCTACATTCTCTAAGCTATTGCCAACAAAATAAAGCATCTTCCTAGTTGTCAAAGAAAAAATAGAATTATACTAAGCTAATTGCAGAAAGGCTTAAAGTTTGGCTTCCCATGATTATCTCAGATGAACAAGGGGGCTTGGTAGCTAGTAAAAAAATTCTAGAAGGAGTGTGCATTACTTCAGAGGTGATCCATTCTATGTCTACCTATAAAGAGTGGGCCATGTTCATTAAACTTGATATCGTTAAGGCTTATGATAGAGTAAAATAGATTTTCTTGATTATTTTTTTTTGCTTTCTTTTGGCTTTAGCTTGGAGTGGGTGACTAGGATTTTGAGTTGTGTCACTTCTCCTTCATTTTCTTTCCTTCTTAACGAAGAGCCTTCCAAGTTATTTGGGGCTTCTAGGTGTCTCCTCCAAGGAGATTCTCTCTCTCTCCTTATTTTTTTGTCATTATGGCCAAGGGCCTTGGCAAATATATTAAAATCCAAATTTCCCATAGTGTATTATAGGGGTGGTGAAGGGGAAATGGATAGCCCACTCTCTCTCTCATCTTCAGTTTGTTGATGATACAACTCTTGCTAGCGAAGCTTATATTTAGGAAGCTAAATTATTAACTCTCACTTTAGAAACTTATTTGGCTGCTTCTGATAAAAAATGAATGATCATAAGTCTTCTATCTATTTCTTCAACACCCTTGAGTGTATTTAGTGAAGAATTGTTATCATCCTTAGATAGCAGATTGAGGCTATCCCTTTGACTTATTTGGGGGTTCATATTGTTCCAGGTCGACAACTTATGATCTTCTGGAAGAACCTACTTGATAAACTATGCTAAAAAGTTAATCCCTGGATTCACAGGTGGCTTTCTACTACTAGTCGGGTGACCCTCTTGCAATATGTCCTATATATTTTCTCAAGGATTTTGATGCTCTTTCTTGATATTTTTTATGGAGTGATAATATGTAAAATTCTAAATGGAGCCTTATCAATTGGGACACAGTTTGTAGGCCAAAGAAGGAGGGAGGCCTTGATCTTTTTTCTTCCATCTTGAATGGCTAAGCTTTATTGGCCCTGGCGTTCTAGCTGAGGTCCACTTTGGGCCAAGATCATATCTCATAAGTATTTACCTAGAGTTGAATCTACAATTGTTTCTCAGTTCCCTTTGGAGGGCAGAGGTTCTACGGTGTGGAATACCCTTAAGATTAGAGCTTTGTTGGTTAAGAGAACCCATTTTTGGGATTTGCAATAGAGGTTTTGAGGCTTTGATCTTGGTTGATTTGGGGAATGGAAACCCTCCTCTTTTTTCTTTTCATCCACACTTGTAGGATCTTTGGGAGTCTTTTCTTTCTATTGGTTGGGATAGAATAACTCATTATAAAGAAAGCTATAATTTGGGCCTTGTTGTTGGGTATAGGTGGAAGAGTTCTTCCAATTGGCCACCAAGAGGTTCTAAGGGGAATAGGTTGGAGCTCTCTTAGATTTTGGCTTCAAGGGAATGCAACTCCTTCTTGGTACTTGATTTTTTGGCTTTGTGTGGTGCATCTTCTGATATATATTCTCTTTCTATAGGGTATCTAGTTCTTACTACATGGTTGTTTAATGATGTGGAGGTTTCTGGGCTCAAGAAAGTTTGGAATAAGCCTACGTGTAACTTCTTCCTCTAGTTGACGATTCACAACTATTGTCTTACTTGGGATAATCTTTGCAAGTGTAGTTCCTTGGGTCCCTCAATATGTGGTTTATGCAAGAATGGTGAAGATAATGTCTCTCACCCTTTTTTTCAATGTTCATTTTATAGAAAAATTTGGCACTTTTGGTGGAATGCTTGGCATTATCTGTGTGGGCATGTTTCTTCTTTGCCTGAGTTTTGGGATCGCCTTGGGCATCCCTTTTCTAGTTCCTATTTTCTTCAAGTTACTTGGGCTATTGGTCCTTCCCTTACCCCTTGGAATATTTGGGTTGAAATAAATATGAGGATCTTTTAGGATGTTCATCTTGGAGTTGTGAACCTATGTGGGAAAAATACTCATTCTATTCTGGAAAAATGTGACCTTATGGGTATGTAATTTGGAGATGTTGACATTTGCACTCATTTGTCCTTTCCTCTTTAGGGTAGTGCCCTTAGGTTTTTTACTCAACATTGTGGTAAAGGAACTAGAAATAAGGTTCAGTGAGTTAATTGTGAGGGACATTAGAATCCCCCTTTTCTTAGCATCCTTAAAATCAATACTAATGGCTCTTCTCAAGGAAATCTTGGACCTGTTGGTATAGGGGGAGTTGGGCATAACAAATTGGGTGAAGTTCAACTCCTTTTCTCTATCGATAAAGGTTATCATACCAATAATCTCATGGAGGCCCTTGCTATCTTGGTTATAGTGGAACAATTTAAGGGCAGTTGGAGCAGGATCATTTATAAGATAGATTCTCAGTTGGTTGTGAAGTTATTGAATAAGCAAGATCTTGAAGATGTTGATTGACATTCGGCTTTGGTTATAAAAAAATTATTCAATTATGTAGGACTCTTGACTCTGTAATTTTCACTCATATCCCTTGGGAGTGGAATGGTTTGGCCAACTACTTGGCTAAATGGACTTCCAAGCATATCTAGGATTGAAATATAGTTGATCGATGGTTTCTCCCCCTGACTTATGTCATGAGTTGGACCAACTTGTGGGTCAGTATAAATCTCATTAGAGCTTCTTGTATCTTCTCTAGCTCTTGTCTTTTAATTTCAACAAAAATTTACCCCTATTTTAGTGTAAAGACATAACAACATCAATATTTCTACTCCATATATCATTTTCCATCATGTATATTGTTAAGCATTCAGGCCCATTAAAACACATACCAAGGAAGTTTTTAGCACGGTCTATATTTTTATGTTGTTGTGCCATGCAATCATAAGATTGTAGTCTTAAAGTTAATAAGAAGCCTAAGTTTCACCACAAGAAGGAAATAAAATAAATGTGTCTGATTAATTGCATTATAGACATAATCCAGGTCTGAGAGATCTTGAGTTATCTAAGATAATGACTACAAGTTGCACTGACTTAAAGATTCTAATTAATATCAGTTGCCACATCCATGCATGGTCAAGCTCAACATGTAATATATGACCAAACAGTCAATAGCTCCTTCAAGACATTATAACTAAGGCACTCTAAAATAATTGAACTCAACCAATGCATTTGATCTAATTAATGCAGGTACTATAAAATATACACTAAAATTATTTACAACTAAGGAGCTCAAAATGATTGTAATTATTAATAAACCACTGCTTAAGATTTTAAAGATAGATGTTGCAGAATTGTGCTTCAACTGAAATATAACAACAGACACCACAAAAGAGAAAATCCAAGAAATCAAAATACACACTAATATTTAATCCACCCATGATGGTTGAAATTGTTGAATTAAAGCAGAGGCCAGCTACATGAAATGCTTAAGGCCAATAGAAATATATTGATCTAGATTGTAGCAAAGTGGTGTTTTTATAATACACACATGTTACTCTTTAATCATATAAGGCTCAATACCTTAGCACAAGACATTGTACAACTATAGACAAAACTTACTTCAATGGTTGAGAATGAAATATACAAGGATACAAGGCTAGGCTACATTGAAAGCACCCATTAAAGGTCCCACAAACCATAACAAGATGATATCAAGCTAAGATCTGGGTTGTTAGAAAATAAACTTAGCATGTTTTTTGTTGGATAAAGCTTTTTTCTTAGTGTGTAAGCTAATTAAATAATACTTCTATTTTTTTAGTTTTATTTCAATTTTCCTTCTGCTTTATTCTTTGAGGAAGCCTATATTATTGTAATTAAAGTGAAGTTCCATTTTTATCTTTTGTTCTGAATTTTTTCTTTCTACAGCTGCATATTTTGTTCTATCAATCTAGCAAGATTATTTATTGGTTAAGCTAAAATTTTACATGGTATCAGAGTTTAGGGTGCTAGAAAGAAGAACAAAATTTCTTTTTCAGGTATGGAAGATTCAAGCTCAAAAGGAATGAGGTTTTCTTTGTCTTGAAGGGTTTCTCTTATGGGATTTTGTGTATTCATGAGCTGAGATAAAGTTTCATTTATAGGGACTTAATCATGTCCTCTGGTAATTATTTTTATCATTTTGTTGTGAAGTTGACCTTAGAGAACTATTTATCTTGGAAACAAGGGATAAAGAATCATTTTCTTGAGCAAGACCTACAACCCTATCTCCTTGGACATGTTTTTGAGCCAAGCAACTTTGAGCAAAAAAATGCATGGTTGAATAGTAATGACATGGTCTATGGACTAATATGTCTTACTATTTTTTAGGATATTATACATCATATAGAGTACATTGAGTTCCCTTTCATTGCTTAGACCATCATCCAAAAATTGTATGGAGATACTAGTTCTTCATCTGAAAGTAATGTTTCCTTGGAAGACCGAGCTTGTATGGGTGATACCAAGATTTATATTGCCCTAGATTGTTTGAACACATCCTCTTTGGATGATTAGTTTGTTGATACCTCATCTAGTGTTGCTTCTTTAGAATTTGAAGTCACTTCATTGAAAGCTTTCAATGACTCTTTGGAATAGGAACATTTATGTCTTTTGGATTCAGTTGAATGGGATCAATTTCTACCAGACATATCCTTTTTGTTTGTAGAATCCCTTATTTCAGATCTAGATGACACTATTGACAACATACATATTCTTTTTGAAGAGAGTGATTCTTCTTTAGTTGTTTTGGGGGATCCTTCTTATCCTCTTTTTCACCCTCTTTATTATCATTCCTCATAGTTTGATATGAGAGTGGATACTTTGACACAATATTCCAAAGACATCTATTTGTCTTCTCAGAAGATATCTGAGTCTTTGGACTATAATCTATATTGGTCTTCATAACATTTTAGTTTTTCATATTCAACAATGCCTAATTTCACTTTCAGTATGGAGACAATTGAGAAGATTACAAAGACATATATATCTTGTGTTTTCTTCCTACATATTCCTTTTCGGAATGTAAAGATTGCATTCATGCATATTTGGTTTTATTTCTTCCTAAAGGGAGGAATGTTGTTAAAAAATCATGGAACATTTTCTACATCTAGTTTCAAGCATCTACCATTTACTATATTTTGTGGAGGGATCCATTGTCTCTTCCATTTCACTTTTGTAAGACCTTCTCAGGATGAAGGATACTGTAGCATAGTCGCTTCCATGCAGATTTAGTACATATTTTGAGGGAGGGTTTTGTTCCTATTGGGTTTTCCCTCTTTCCTCTTTCTTGTTCTAAGGATTTTGTCTCCTTAGTTAGACTTAAGGGGTCGAGGTGTTAGAAAACAAACTTAGTATGTTTTTTTTTATCCATGCTTTGTTGGATAAAGCTTCTTTTCTTAGTGTGTAAGCTAACTAAAGAACACTATGGTTTTTTTCAATTTTATTTTGGTTTTTCTTCTACTTTATGCTTTGAGGAAGGCTATATTATTGTATTCCTTTCATTGTAATTAAAGTGAAGTCCCATTAATTTTTTCTTTCTACAGTTGCATATTTTTTTCTATCAATCTAGCTAGATTATTTGTTGGTTAAGCTAAAATTTTACACGAGTTAAGCCATGAGTATCCTTTTACACACAACATATTATCTAAAATAAAATCTGCATTGCAATAAGACCACCAATTTATTTGGTTTAAGAGAAAATAGGTTGTGATGTCCTTATTCCCTTAGAAAATGCATTGTCCCTGATGCTATGATATAGAAATTGCCCCCATATCAAAGAGTTTCAATAATTTCACATCAACATGATGATAAATCTAACTTGCATTCTAATAAAATTAGCACAAAACTTTCAAAGACATTACTAACACAGATTGATGTAAACATAATTTAGGGAAAGATAAACACACTTGAAATAAGAACATGTAATAATTAATCATTTTGAAAATATATTCTACACGAGTGTGTGAATTTTGTTGGCACTCTATGGTGTTACAAAGATAGACTACCTCTCTCTGATAATATTCCCCATTTTTTATGATGTGTCATTCCCTCTATTGCATTACAGGAACAAAACCAAAATATCAATCCATCATATTTCATAACTAAAATCAATATCCAATAAAATATCAAATCAAATACTTCCTTATCTCAATGATTTTCAAAATTAACATATTGCCTTAAAATCACTTGATATTACACACATACCTATGCTTACTTATCAAACCTTGGCATTACATGGATTTGACACTGCTAGTAGATACTTCATATCCACTTCCTACCATACTCATACATATACACTCCAATAATTTTAGCCCATTTACAATCTCAATAACTCAAGGGGATAACATTTCAATTTAAATATCAAGAGTCAACATTTTCCTTTAAATTTATGATTTCTTAACTCGTCTTGTCTTGATTACGAGTAACATAAAGGGTAAGTGCACCAAGTTGTGGTGCCAAAAGGGGGGTATAAGTGGACACCTTTTTTCTAAAATCAGCAATTTCTAAACTTCAACAAGAATTCAAAGATAGTTACACTCAAAATTTTAAGATGTGACAAAAACAAAAGTAGTAGTCCTTTGAATCTAGTTTCTAAACTACTATATATATTTTTCAAAATGGTTTAGTTTTGGATCCTCAAAAAAGGGGGCCATAGAAAGTGGTCCTGTTTATTCCAAAAAAACATAACATAGTAGAAAATGTGCCCCCCCTAAAATTTTAACTATTTTTTTGAAATTCTTTAATCGTTCTGGTCAAAAGTTACCTAACACTATGTAGTTTATCCCAGATTTTTTAGGTAATTTTATAATGTGTATTTTTTTTAATGAATTTTTTAATTAGACACATCCCAAAAACATGAAATATCTATATGCGCCCCTAGAAATGATTAAAAACTAATGTAAAATCAAAACTTCTTTTTTCAAAGTGTGTAGAATGGAGTCTACTTTCTAAAAAACCATGTTGCAAAATTCGATGAACAAGCTAAAATCTACAGCCCAATTAGTACATGTTGGTTTTTGACAAAAAATGGACATAATTCAAAAGAAATTATAGTTGAAATGCTTAAAATAGTTCAAATAAAAAATTAATTATATGGTTATATAGCTAACACAAAGACCTACAATGTCATGTAACTTGATTTTATTAATGCTCAACCACGAGGAAACTTGAAGGAGAGCACACAAGAAAAATCAATCATTTTTTGTATGTTTGCAGCAAAACACATCTCAGACCAGTTTACAGAATCCAAACCTTTGGGTTGGATCCCCAAGGGAAAACTAAGCCTTAGGCTTGGTAGAATGCAAAGCTTTAAATAACATGTGTGCACTATAGTGCACATGCGCTATTTAAAGCTTTTTAAAATTTGAGTCTTAATAGCACATGTACGCTTTAGTGTGCACACACTATTAAGACCTAAATAGTCCATAGAGAGGGAAAGAGAGAGGCAGAGAGAGAGAGAGAGAGAGAGAGAGAGAGAGAGAGAGAGAGAGAGAGAAGAGGGGGGATGGGTGTGTGTGTGAGTGAGAAAGAGAGAGAGAGAGAGTAGGGGATGGGAGAGAGTGTGAGAGAGAGTAGGGGTGATAGAGATAGAGTAGGGGATGGGGGAGAGAGAGAGAGAGAGTGAGAGTAGGGGATGGGAGAGAGAGGGAGAGAGTAGAGAGGGAGAGAGTGAGAGAGTACAAAGGAAGAGAGTGAGAGAGAGAGAGAGAGACAATAGGTGGTGGGAGAGGGAGTGGGAGAGGGAGAGAGAGAGGGGGGATGGGAGTGTGTGTGAGAGATCTAGAGAGTAGGGGATGGGAGAGGGGAGAGAGAGAGAGAGTAAGGGATGGGAGAGAGTAGGCCATGGGAGAGGGAGTGGGAGAGGGAGAGAGAGGGTGGATGGGAATGTGTGTAAGAGAGAGAGTACAGAATAGGAGAGTGTGAGACAGAGTAGGGGGTGGCAGAGAGAGTACTAGATGGGAGAGAGAGAGAGAGTGAGAGAAGGGGATGGGAGAGAGTGTGAGAGAGAGTAGGGGTGACACAGAGAGAGTAGGGGATGGGAGAGAGAGAGAGAGAGAAATAGTAGGCAGTGGGAGAGGGAGTGAGAGAGGGAGAGAGAGGGGGGGGGATGGGAGTGTGTGTGAGAGATCTAAAGAGTAGGGGATGAGAGTGTGCATGCACATGCACGCACATGTGTGTGTGTGTGAAAGAGAGAGAGTAGGGGATCAGAGAGGGGGGAAAGAGAGTAGCAGATGGGAGAGAGAGTGTGTGTGAGAGAGAGTAGGTGGTGGGAGAGGGAGTGGGAGAGGGAGAGAGAGGGGGATGGGAGTGTGTGTATGAGAGAGAGTAGGGGATGGGAGAGAGTATGAGAGTGAGAGAGAGAGAGAGTAGGGGGTGGCAAAGAGAGAGAATGTGATGGGAGAGAGAGAGAGAGAGAGAAAGATTAGGGGATGGGAGAGAGAGAGAGAGAGTAGGCTTTGGGAGAGGGAGAGTGAGAGAGAGAGAGAGGAGGATGAGAGTGTGTGAGTGAAAGAGAGAGTAGGGGATGGGAGAGGGGGGAGATAGAGACAGTAGCCTGAGAGAGAGAGAGAGAGAGAGAGAGAGAGAGTAGGGGATGTGAGAGAGTAGGTGGTGGGAGAGGGAGAGAGAGGGGGGATGAGAGTGTGTGTAAGAGAGAGTAGGGGATGGGAGAGGAGAGAGAGAATGTGAGAGAGAGCAGGGGATGGGAGAGGAGAGAGAGAGAGTAGGGGATGGGAGAGGATAGAGAGTAAGAGAGTAGGGGATGGGAGAGAGAGAGAGAGAGAGATAGTCTAAGAAGGAGTAGGAGAGGGAGAGCGAGAGAGAGTAGGGGATGGGAGAGGAGAGAGAGTAGGGGATAGTTCAGGAGAGAGAGTAGGGAGAGAGAGAGAGAGTAGGGGATGAGAGAGGGGAGAGAGAGAGAGTAGGGGATGGGAGAGAGAGTGTAGGCGGTGGGAGAGGGAGAGAGAGGGGGATGGGAGTGTGTGAGAGAGAGAGTAGGGGATAGGAGAGGAGAGAGAGTAGGGAGAGAGAAAAAGTAGGGGATGGGAGAGAGAGAGTAGGCGGTGGGAGAGGGAGAGAGAGAGTGGGGATGGGATTGTGTGAGAGAGAGAGTAGGGGATGGGAGAGAGAGTAGGCAGTGGGAGAGGGAGTAGGAGAGGGAGAGTGAGAGAGAGAGAGTAAGGGATGGGAGAGGAGAGAGAGAGTGAGAGAGAGTAGGGGATGGGAGAGGAGAGAGAGAGAGAGTAGGGGATAGGAGAGGAGAGAGAGTAGGGGATGGGAGAGGAGAGAGAGTAGGGGATGGGGGATGGTGGGATACGGAGAGATTATTTTTCACATATTGTGTATGCACTATAATGTGTACACGCTTTATAGTGCATACACGCTTTAGTGTGTACACACTATATGAAAACACCAAAAAATGGTCATAAAGCAAGTTTGGGTCCCTGCTAATCCATATTCTACTTTTTATTTGTTGCGTATTCTATTGTTTTGATAGAAAACATGAGTTTCAAACTGTTGGTAGTTAGCAAACACTATTTGAAGGCTTTTTGAATATTCTTTCTATAGAAAAGTTTAGTGCAGTCCTTTTAAAATATTATTTGTTGTTATATAGAGACAAATTTGATTATAATTTGACATATTTAATATATAGTGAATTCATTGAAATTTGTATGTTTGAATGAATTGTTATTTGAACATGGTTAGAAATTTGGCAAGTTGTTTAATATATATTGTGTATTCATTGAAATAACTATAGTTTATATATATATTTGAATGATTTGTAATTTACAAATTGTAAGTAATTCAGATGTTTGAATAATTTGACATATAGATATCATCATCATGCCAAGGAAGAAACCAAAAACTGAAACAAATGAAGAGAGGGAGAGAGATTCAGCAATTTAAAGAGATAAAATGAAACTATTGTGTGAACAAAGAATATTGCAAATAAATAATGAAGAATTGACTTTTGAAGAGGAACAAGAACCACCAATACAAAGAAAAAAAGAGGAAGAATTGGAAAGACAAAGAGAAAAAATGAGACTATTACACTCAAGAAGCCAACTAAATTGTGAAGCTACACCATCTTCCAATGTTGGAGTCATACACCATTATGATTATTATTTGATGCTTATCAGTTGCTCATGGAGAACTTATGTGATTATTGTGGATTATCTTTTGATGCTTTCCAGTTGCTTGTATAGGGCTGAGGTGATTTTATTATGATTCTTTGATTTGTGATTTCATGAGCCTAGGGTAGGTTATCTATGTGTAGTGTCAGGAAGTGGCTTGCAATGGGGGATGGGGTCCCTAAGAGGATTTGGGGATGACTCATTATAAGTTGTTTTTAATAAGTGATAACATTTACATTAAATGGGGATTAAAATGAATCTAATAAGATAATTTTATGTTCTCTCCCATGCCTTGAGTGCTAGTACATACTAGGATGGGGTAGAGAGAACGCTTGGTTACAACCTTGCATTCCATGGTATGCCTCGTCAGTATGAGAGGATACTAGTGGTCATAGGATCACTGGGGACCTAAGATTCCTAAGGGATTGCTCGGGTAACTTCCAATGTGATTTGTGTGATGAAACTTTCTCGCTTACATAGTAGGTTTCCTAGGTGTCTTTGTGTGCCTCTAGATCTAGATGTCGATCTATGTGTTGGAACCTTTGAGTTAGTATACTTTTAGGATTTCTTGGACTTAGAGAGTATTTGTTTTATGTGTTTTGATATCCTGTTTGGGACTTGAGACTATCTCCTCAGCGTGATGGGAGTGGACCATTTAGGTTTCACCCGATCGGGTGGTAGTGCTTTTTCACTCTTACCATTTGAGATCCGTACATTGCTACTGTGGTTGGAGTTTCTTGGTATACTTGTTATCATGTTTAGATGATGTTGTTTACTTATGCTTTATTGTACCATGTTAGATTTCTTTATGCATATGTTATAGCATGTTTAGGTGTGACATCCTTATTATGATAGTACTGATGATCTCTTTGGTGGCTTGGGATGTTATGCATGGGGGATGGTTAGGGCCCATGATGGTCTAATGATGCTATTGATGGTTGGGAGGAATTGCATGTTTAGTTAGTTGTATTTTATGATGGACAATTGTATTTCATGTTGGATGTTTATATCTTTTATGATGGATGGATGTATCATGTATGGTAGATGGTTTTCATTTATTTTACTGTACTTTGTATCATGGATTTGAGGATGATGATGTATCTTTATTTCTACATATGTATATTCTTTTAGCCTTTCATACCCTATGACATGTATAGTGGATGATTGAGCATTCCGAATTTAATTTGCCAAGAGGCATTCAAAACAAATGTATATTATGGACGTTGGACTTTCTAATATTCTTTCATGTGGATGTGGTAGTTGTTAAACTTAGAATTAATTAAATTTAAATGTGACTCAACATCTTGAGATTCTTAAGGAATGTAACCTGTTATGTATGTTTAGAGTTGATTGTATGTTATTGCTTCCGCTAATATGTGATTGATGTGAATGATTTATCTTTCTTGTTTTAAAAAAAAAATGTTTGGAAAACTTAGTAAAATTTTAGGCTAATTCTTTTGGATCCCTTGGCAGGGCGTTACATCTGGTATCAGAGCTCAAGTTTCTACATTGGGAGCTCTAGGTATATTGGAATGCCACTAGTGTTAAACTAGTTGAACTGAAAAAGAACTTAAACTATTAGTTGTATATTTTTCATACTTCAACACTTAGACTTCAAAGCTGAAAATTATACGTAAAACTAAACATAGGCCAAAACTGATAATTGAAACTTATTATGTTGCAAACATGTATCTTTTATCTATGCCTTAAGGTAGTATGTTTTTTATTGTCCTTGCAAACATTATGTTGTTCTTGTTTAGAGTGTTTAGGGGATCTATTTCAATATTTGTTAAAGAACAAATGTTGGATCAATATGGTTTTCGATTTACCATTAAACCAGAATCATATTGCTCTAACTGTGTTGTAGTGTTCTCAGTAGAGCCATATCCTCATACAGGGGGAAAGGGTTCAATGGGACCCGCACAGTGAGTTCTTAACTTTACCATCCTTATAGGTTTCGAGGAGTAAGCCTAAGTCAAGGGGGGGTGGATGTAGTGCCCACCCCTAGTTCGCATTTATGTTATCATTGTTGAACTCTTTTAGGCTAGTTTTACGCTTATGATTAGTAGCATTACTTTGAGTTTATCAGTTATTGTTTCAGATTCAGTTGATTTTTATGATGAGATTATTTGGTACTCTATATTTCATGTATGTATGATGATTATTCAGTGTTTTCAGTTATTGATTATGATTAGTTAGATGGATTATCTTATGTGTTTTCTTATAGATACTTACCCCATACTGCATGTGTATGGTGTGCGTGTTTGTTTTCTTTATGTATGGCGTCTCTAATGTGGTTAAGGAAGGGAGTCGTAGTCACCTGCTAGTCGGGATCTACACGATGGCACCACTTCCTACCATTGCCTATTTAGCTTTGAATATTGTGTCTGTACATGCATGGATTTTATGCAGGTTGTAAGTACCGGGTATCGACTTCCCTGAATTGCCAGGATGAGCATACCCTATCACATTATCTCAATGGTAAGAGAGGGGAAATAAATTCTTGAGTCCAAATCCCAACCCTTTAAGCCATTTGTCCTAGTTGATAATTAGGACAAGTATCTGAGTTGAGTACCCTTCGAATGCGTCAAATGACATTAATTCATGATTATAACCCTTTAGTTTGATTTTGTATGTGCTTTTCTATGATTGGGTTTTTCGTATTTTACTTTATGAGTCCTTTGTGTATTTTCTATTAATTAAGTCTAATTAAAAGATTTAATTTAATGGAAAATTATTATGATATTTTAATATTTAATTATGTTTAATTAATTGAAGAATTAATTAAATAAAAATAATTAAATTGGAAGTTAAAAAGTTATAAATTTAAATTTTAGAACATGATAATATTTATTTAATTTAATAATAATATATTTAGAGTTCATACTAAATATTATTGTTATTTAAGTTAATAAATATTTTATCAAATTAAGTTTCTAAAATAAGTTAAAAAGTGAAAATATATTAAATTATGAAAAAAAATTTAAGTTTGCATGACTTATGCATGAGATTAAATAAAAGAAATTAATTAAAAGATTAAATAAGTGAAAATTATAATGTTATAAAGTGCACATGGGATTAAAAGTAATAAATTGATTAAAAATAGAAGTCAAGTGGAAAATTAAATAAAGCTATTTAATAATTTAATGTGCATGAGAAAGGATAAAAGAAAAGATTAATAAAAGTTAATTTTGAGTTAAGGGTTGTGAGCAAGGAGTTCCCCTAGGTGAACGCACAATCAGTGCCCCGATTTAAGGAGAGGGCTCTTTATCACAATTAGAGGGTTCTTTTTGGAAGGAGGGAGATTTTTGGATGCAAAAATTTGGGAAGCCAAAATTGGAAGCAAATTTTGGAAGGGAAATTTTGGGAGAAATTGTTACAGAGAAGATCTTGGATAGAAGCAGATTCTATTGCAAATTTTTTGGGTTGTGTATTAGCATCAGGCACAGGTAGGGTCTTGTGTTGTGATCACTAATTAAATTATGTTGTTTAGATAATCCTGTCTTCTTCGTGTCTTTTGAATAGCTATCTGGATATTTCTTGTGATCGGTGCTTTCAATTCTATGAATTTCCAGTATGCATGTTAATTTCTCTTTATTCATAGAGGTTGAAAATTCTTAGAAAACCTTGTCCATTAATTTTTGGAAAACTTAGTAAAACTTTAGGTTAATTCTTTTGGATCCCTTAGTGGGGCGTTACAATGGTTGTCAAAGAAAGACACCATTTTGTATGCTTAAGTCACTTTATGCAATTTATAAGCAAAAGTTGTTCATTAGGAAAATTCAGAATTTTTAATGTTTTGGTCAAGAAATCCTAGGATTAATTGTTTTTAGTTGGTTTTAGGTATGTTGGAACCTTTTCCAAGTCCCAGAAGTTGAATCAAGTGAAAAATGTAAAAATTGCACTTTTTGTGCAAAGTTGCATTGTTGAAAGTTGTAAAAGTTGCTCAAATTTGCAACTTAGTGGGAAAAAGGTTATAACTATTAAAATATTTATTGTAACCATTAAAAATATACATAGGAAATATATATACCTCATACAGATTAGAAGAAGTTGCAAAGAAAGAAATGCAGTTTTGGAGTTATTTTTACTATTGTTTGCACAATGTATGAAATGTACAAACTTTAAGACCATATGTGATGGATTTTTGAGATATATCTTTGAATCATATTTCTTTTTCTTCTAGTCTCATCATTCTACGTGTTTTCTAACTCAAGTTATTGCATTTTTAGTGAAACTAGGTTTTTAGGACAACATGTTGGTGCACACAGCAAAAATGGGCCTCTAACTGCAATTTCCTTGGTTTAAGTTTCATGGCCACTTGGGAAATGGTAGGTAGTAGGGTCCTTTTTAAGATTCTATGGTTTCAAGACTAGAGGATGTGTTTTGTGAATTTTCCAATAAAGCCCTAGGTCAAATACCATAAAGGATTTGACTTCTTGTAGCATGTTGATTTGTGAATGGTAGGAGTTTGGGAATTGGTGAAGGGCTGAGAATTTGGAAATAAGTTATTTTAGTGTTTCCAAATGATGCAAGTGGCAGGGTACTAACAAGGTAGGTTGGGAGAATACAACCCATAAGAACACCTTAATAAGGTTTGAAAGCCCAAACAACGCTCAAAACCCCACACTTGCACCTTAAGATCACTAGAATGACTTAATATATGAAACCTGCACCAGACATGGAATCATGAAACAAGACACTAGGGATGTTGTTCTTACATCATCATGGGTATACTAACTGGATTTGGAGACCCCAAAACAAAGAGAAGGCATAGTTCCTTCATTAACCCCTAGGATTCCTAATAACCCAAGAAATGATGTTTTGGTCTTCTACTTGTATATTTTCAATGGAAGCAAGATGCTAAACAACAAGGTTAGTTGCTATTTTTGATGTATTATCAGATCTCAAAGTGCAGGGATCTTATAATCAAGAAGACTATCATAACCTGTGGGATAGCAACTAGACAAAAAGGGTTAATTAGGCCACATTTACAAAGGAGGTACAGATTAGACACATGTAAAAAACATGAGACCAATTACGTTAGTTGAGGAATGTCCCAAATATGTTGTTTTCTAAGTTACAAATCAAAACATGAATTTTTGGGGTCTTAAAATGCTGATACAATAGTAATGTGTATTGATGCATACAAGGCATATGCATCTAGGGCATCATATTTCTCCTTTCTCTCTGCATATAAAAACTTGAAACTAAAAGAATCTTAAAGTGCATTAGAAGTACAAGGATTCCACCAAAGTCCATAATTATCCTATGGTGGAATATGGAGTTATAACCCAATTTTCTTCAAAACCCTAGAAACCCTCAGAATTCGGGTTGTTTACACAAAAATAGGAATAACTTGAGTTTTACAAAGTCTAAGAACCTCAAACTAGTTGCATTAGAAAGGTGATTCAAGCATATATCCAACCATACTAGGCACAAATCCCTAGGCATACATACACAACTGTAACATCTAGAGAACTCACTAAAAATGAAGAAAATGGGGATGTTTTTATTGATTTCAATGTCAAAACATTACATTGTACCTTCCACCCACCTGAAAGGGCTATATGAAGGTGGTGTAGGGAACCAAGGAAAATAGGTTTAATAGGTCCATAGGATAGTCAATCCAATAAGGTTTTTGTAACAAGACCAATTGTAAGGTCAATTGGATCCTTGGTGTCATTATAAACTGAGATACCACATTGAACCAAAGGTCACATTATGGAAATTGAGTTTTTTTGTGTATGATAGGGAGTTTGGAAGTCCTTAGATGGATTTAGGTTTCTAGGAGGTCACTAGCACAAAAATGTCAATGTTGTCATGCAAAAATACAAAGTTGATGACAACATTTTATGCAAAAAAATAAAAAAGTGGTTGAACGTTGGCCTAACCATTTGAATGATGGTTATGACCATTGGAGGAAAGGAATATGTGTTATAAAAGGATGTTCATGAAGAAAACATCATAGTGGTATGGATTGGTGAAGATTTATATTAATAAAACTTTGATTTTCTGTCATTTTCTATGTTTTCCTAAGTTGTACGGATTTGTACAGATTGGGAAAGGTGATCAATTGACATAGTTGGATAACCTGATGAACTAGGCTTTATTTTATTTTGGTTTTAAGGTTTAATATTTTCATTTTCTCAAGTTATTACATTTTTTGTACAAGTTGCTTGTTTGGGCCTGAATTCAATGGTTTTGGCAAACATGTGCCTCTAACTTGCAATCCCACAATTGGAATTTGATGCCACTTGGGGGGATACAAGTTAGGGAAGTTTATTTTGATATGGAAAAGTTTTAGACCTAGAGGAGTTAGGTTGCTATTTTTGCCAGAAGGCCCTAGGCTAAACATCTCCATGTGTTTAGCCTGGAAGTAAAGGAGAAGTGGCATTCAGACTTCAAACTGATTGTTGAACCCAAGTGAAAGGTGAAATGGAGTTTTAGGAAGGAGAAGAAGAGGTACATGGGGTTGAGTTGATTCTATGAACCCATTTCTAGGCACATGCTTTGGAAACCCAGCCTAATTAGGCCTATTAAGTCTGCAGACCAAAGTTGAGTTTGGACATGTTAGAATAGAGTTAGCCCTTGATCCTTTGGATTCTTTAGGAACTAGGTAAAGGGAATTTGAAAAGGTGGTAAGTTGGCCTTTTCCTTTGGAAAGTTTGAAAGTTTTCCAAGGAAAACTAAAATTTGACCTACTAGGATTTATAGGCCTGATTTTGGTAAATTGACCCCTTGGGGGTGTTAGGACCCTAAAAGTGCCTGAATCCCAGTGGTATAAGCCTAGTCATGCTTATCCTAGCCTAAGTTTGAAGTTTTGAAAATTGGTTACATATTTTCCCTTATTTGGCCTAGTTGAGGGCTAGTATCCCTAAAGCCTAGATTGGATCCAAGTTTGCCAAGAGCCCTAGAAAGGGGAAAAGACCTTAGAAAAGTGGAGTCCACTTGGAGAGAGATAGGTCAGTATTTGGCAAAGGGTGGTAAACCAAATTGGCATCTTGCAGTGGGTTGGGTGCTATTAGACACCTAGGAGGTAATTGGTAGAAGAAGGTTGAGATCTCTGCATCAGAAGGTCTTCCCCAACTGATCCAACCAAACTTGAAAGGTTGTGACTATTGGGGGAATGATTACAAACAATTTTTGTTTGTTCATTGAGCTCATTTCCACAACCACGTTTCCTACTAGTTTCTTTGTAAACTAATCATCTACTTGACTAGGGCATGTTTGGGAATTGATAATCTCCATTTAAACTAAAGTCTGCATTTAAAAGTGGCAATGAGCTCTTTGTTGTTCTGTTAAGATCATTAATATATTTCAATGAGAACTTTGAGCGATCATGCCCAGCTTGAGTATCCTGGCTTCCCAAGTCCTGTAAATGCAAGGCCATTGATGAATAGGCATTTCTAATTGAAACATCTGTGGTTTTGGAATGAAGTGTGTGACTAGATTCTTTGCCTACTAATGAGCCAATTTGAGGCTTCACTTCACATTGCTCCATGGACAATTCCATAGCACTTGTTACTTCTCTATTTGAAAATTTTGTGTTTGTGTAAATGTGCATTCTTTCCCAATAGTTGTAGGTTTTGTCTCTTTATCCTAAGTAATTGGCATACCCTGGATGGCACTAAGATAACCATTTTCTTCTAAAGTGTCCTTTTCTCTCAGATTAATCTCTCTATTAAGCAAGTTTTCTATATCTTCCTTTGTATATTTAATAGATGTAGTTGATATCCAATTGCTTATTCATTATCTTTCAATATTCATGAGAAACTAAGGTATTTGGTTACCTAATAGGTCCTAGTAATCTTAAATAGGGTCCTAGAATAGTCTTAGATGGACCCATTTGACCTAAATATGTAAAGAGCAAAAATTGCTCAAAAGTTGCAATGTTGCTCAAAAAATTGCTTGACCAACTTTTGCAATTTTTGCAAAAAAGTTGCAATTGGAGATTTGGGAAGTTTAAGCTATCCATGCTCAAGTATATGAGCATGGGAAACATTTTTTCAAAGGTTAGAACGTTTCCAGTCAGATTTGCATTTTTAAGCAACTTTTATAACTTTTGCAATTTTGCACAAAAAGTGCAACTAATGCAAAGTTCAGTAGATTTCACTTCTAGAACTTGGAAAAGGTTCCAAACTATTAAAAAACAACTAAAAACACCTAATCCTAGGCTATCTTGACCAAAAACTCAAAAAGATCCAATTTGGCCTAATTAGCAACTTTTGCTCATATCTTGCACAAAGTGGCCTAGGCATACATATCTTGCTCATATCTCCCTTACCATTTGTTGTGGGATCAAACTGTCTATTATGTTAGCTCTAGGTGAAAAAGTGAACCTTAACCCCAAGTTAATCCCATCTTGTTGAGTGCTCAATTGTTCTCAAGCACGCTGAACCGAAATGTCACTAAATGTCATAGGGAAGTGATCTCTGATGGGGCATATCTTGGAGCTCGTGCAAGGTATGGATGTGATTCTAGGTGATATAGGATCATGTTGAAAAGGCCTACAATAACCTCTCTCACTTTTTGGAGATCTTCCTCCATTTTGATTTTGTGATGCCATCTCAGGTGATGTTGAAACTCATAGTGTTGGCCAATACAAAGTTGCCAACTGCCAAATCTCTCTCACCGTTCATCATGAGATTGAATTGTTTGTTCTATTAGCTCTAGATGGCTAGGTAAACCCTAGACCCAAGCTCATCCTATCCCATTGAGTGCTCAAACATTCTTAGGCATGCTGAATCGAAATGTCCCTAAGAGTCACTAAATGCCATAGGGAAGTGATCTTTGACAGGGCATATCTTAGAGCTCGTGTGAGGTTTGGATGTGATTCTAGGTGCCATAGGACCATGTTGCAAAGACCTACAATAACTTCTCTTACCTTTTGGATATCTTACTCCATTTTGATTTTGTGATGCCATCTCAAGTGATGTTAAACCTCATAGTGTTAGCCAGTACAAAGTTGCCAACTGCCAAATCTCCCTCACTATTCATCATGGGATTGAACTATCTATTTTATTAGCTTTGGGTGGCTAGGTAAACCCTAGCCCCAAGCTTGTCTCATCCTGTTGAGTTCTCGAACGTTCTTGGGCACGCCGAACTAAAATGTCCCTTAGAGTCACTAAATGTCATAGGGCAATAATTTTTGATGGGGCATATCTTAGAGCTCGTGGAAGGTATAGATGCAATTCTAGGTGCTATAGGACCATGTTACAGATACCTACAATAACCTCTCTCATTTTTTGGAGGTCTTACTCCATTTTGATTTTGCAATGCCATATCGGGTGATGCTAAAACTCATAGTGTTTGTTAGTACAAAGTTGCCAACTGCCAAATCTCCCTCACCATTCATCATAGGATTGAATTATCTATTCCATTAGCTCTGGGTGTCTAGGTAAACCCTAGCTCCAAGCTCATCCCATCCCGTCAAGCACTCGAACATTCTTGGGCATGCCAAATCGAAACGTCCCTAAGAGTCACTATATGCCATAGAGTAGTGATCTTTGATGGGGCATATCTCAGAGCTCATAAGAGGTATGGATGCAATTGTAGGTGCTATAGGACCATGTTGTAGAGACCTAAAATAACCTCTCTCACTTTTTGGAGATCTTACTCTATTTTGATTTTGTGACGCCATCTTGGGTGATGTTGAAACTCACAGTGTTGGTTAGTACAAAGTTGCCAACTTCCAAATCTCCCTCACTATTCATTATGAGATCAAATTGTTTGTTCTATTAGCTCCGAGTGGTTAGGTAAACCATAGCCCCAAGCTCATCCCATCCTGTTGAGTGTTCAAATGTTCTCAGGCATGCCAAATCGAAATGTCCCTAAGAGTCACTAAATGCCATAGGGTAGTGATCTTTGATGGGGCATATCTCAAAGCTCGTGTGAGGTATGGATGCAATTTTAGGTGCTATAGGACCATATTGTAGAGACCTACAATAACCTCTCTCACTTTTTGGACATCTTACTCTGTTTTGATTTTTTGATGCCATCTCGGGTGATGCTGAAACTCACAGTATTAGCTAGTACAAAGTTGCCAACTACCAAATCTCCCTCACCGTTCGTCATGGGATCAAATTGTTTATTCTGTTTGCTCTAGGTGGTCAGGTAAAATTGGGGATCAACATTAGGGTCATGACGTGCCCCTAGCCTCTCAAATGATGACCCGCCACCTCTACCTTGAGATTCTAATATATCAAAATAATTGGGGATCTCCCCAAGGACAAACTCACAATACAATTTCTTTAAGAAATACATTGGAACCTCGTGATTATTGTAGGGAGGGGCATCAAAGACCATCCACCATCTATCCCAAAAATTATTTCTAATACCATCATGTATGCACCAATGTATAGGGAACCTTTTAGTTGTCTCTCTAATAGTATTTTGTTCACCAGGTTTTTTAAACAATGCATAAATGCTACCTTTTGCTATTTTTTTTTTCACATCTTGATATGATAATTTATTTGCGTAATATCTTCTTTGTGCATCCCTCTTAACACACTAAATATCCAACTTACCACTAACAAAAGCTACATGGGTCATAATGGACTCGAGGGAGGATGCCAATTGTGCTCTCATTGGATTGGTTTGTCCACAAGCTTTCAACCTACCAATGAGTGCTTCTAATTAATTTTTCCCTCTTTCTATTTCATTTGCTCTTGTTGTGGAGGGTTTTGATTCTCATCTTATCGAGGGGTTTTGTTTGGATTTTGTGGAGGGTTTTGGTTTTGATATTGTTGGGGATTTGGTGGTTCATTATCCACATTTCCTGATAAGAAACCAATTGCAATCTAAATAAATAAACAAATTTAAAGAAAAATTGAAAAAAACCTACAAAACAATGCAAAAACATATAAAACAATACAAAACAAGAGTAGAAAACATACAACGTGATCTTGATCTCAAACTTTGGTGACGGGGAGGAATTTTGAGGAGGTGGGCAGTGAAAGTCTTCAATTCCTTCAACTCGTGTATGTGTTGTGAGGAGGAAATCTTGCAAAATGAAATAGGTTGCGAGTTTGCAGCCCATTTATAATTTTTTAAGTTTTTTAAAGTGGATATATGCTATTGCGCGTATGCGCTTTAAAAAACTAAAAAAAGGGGGTGTCATGGTTTTGGCACCACAACTTGGTGCACACACCCTAAACAATCATTCATATGAACCATCTAACATGTGGTGTTCGCGAAGAGAGTAAGCCTTTACATCAATAGGTAATCTCCACAAAAATATAATAAGCTAATGAAATCGCATTACATCTATTTCATCATCAATTTTCACTTTGCTATAAAACATAGATTAAAATATATAATATTAACAACTTTGATCAAAATGGTAATAATAAAAATGTTTCCATTTCAAATTGTTAACGAGATAGTGCCTTCACTCCAACTACCATCCCTTGTCCCTCCTTACCATTTTTTTTTAATATTTAATATTATTTTTGTAGAGCTTGAAGTGTGAAAGTTTAAATTATATTTTATGTAATATTTTTAAATTAGTTTTTAGTTTGACTTTTATAATAATAAAGCATAGACACAAACACACACATAATAAAGATATGATACACTAAGAATTCTACATTCTAGTATGTCTAGACTAAATTTTAAAATTCATAAAATAAACATCACTTTTATTTATTTAAGGTCTAAGTTGAAAAGTTGTAGGATTCTTGGTTATTCAATGTTAAAAATGTACTTCTAAACTTTTAAATGTTGTCTTTTTTAAATTATTATATGTGCATAAAAATTTTGTCATTTCTAATGACATGCCAACACTCCATGCACTCTCCTAAATTATTTATCACCACAAAAGATGTCGAGCATCAATTGTCACTTTCCATTAAGACGAAATGAATCAAACATTATTTCCTCTCTCTTGACCATTGATAGTGAGATTCAATTTGCAATTATTTTTACCTTTTACTATATTATAGAAGTTTCTTATGATATATTTTTCCTTTAATTTGTAGGCTCCTATAGCAAAGACATACTAAAGAATACAACTACATGATCACATTCAACATGGTTAATTACTTAACGTGAACCTTCGTGATAGCTTTTTATATTTGTTTAATTTATATGAGTATTTGGAAGTGCACATGTATAATTTTATGTGCATGATCACTATAAGACACATAGATACATAAAAGTGGAGGAAAAAGTGTAATGATTTTTTTTACACCTCATGCCATTTCTTGTTTAATTTGTGCACATTCAAGGATGATCCATAATAAATGTGCATGATAATAAATGACATAATGTATGTAATTTAAGGCAATTCCTTTAGCCTTTACATATTCCCATACACATTTTTCCAAGCATTTATCTATGTCCTACCCATACATGCATATACAACATAATCACCTATTTGGTTAGACATTAATTACATTCATTCATGCAGTTATCCTTATGACTTTATTACCCAAATTGACCTAATTATTTGTATTTTCTCATGTATTTCCATGGACTTAATGTTGTATCTATTGCTATGGACTTACCTCAAAATTCATTTGAAATTTTGATTTTCATTTTCTACCAATGGTTAACTAGACACACATTAATGTAGTTTAACATTATGTACTTGTATTTAATGATATTCAGTTGCACTTTTTATACTAAGAATATTTTGATATGGAGTACTAAAAGGAATATAATTCTACATCACACCATTTTAAAGCATTCATTGTTCAAGATTTTTGTTTTTAATCTCTTACACATATCTTTAGGGATTGACTTTGTTGCACATTGATGGTATAGTTCCATAACACTTTTATACCGATTTCATCGCCATGTTTAAACGTCTCTCAATAATTGTTTAAGTCATTTCTATGTTACTTAGAACTTGGTGAAAATGCAATTATCTATTATGTATATGATTATTGTTGTACTAACTAGTTTTGCAACATTCAGGTGATTATATTGCAAGTTGATGTAGTTACTACAACACCTTACTAGTAAATATTTTGTATTCATATGGGATGTAGGGTTGAATTAATCTTGCAAACTTGTGTGTCTTTGTTGACCTATCAAATGATGAAGGAAATAAAGATTGATTCCAATTATATTTTGTTGATTGATAACAAATTGGCTTATTAATAATGTTGAGGTGTATCAAAATCTTTATAGTTGTGATTTAACTTATCAAGGTTATAAAATTCCATTAGGACTACTTCTCATGGTTATGATGTCTTTGTGATTCTTAAATCATTCTCCTAGATCTAGGGAGTTGTGTGCTTGTGAGGTTGAATGTTTCAAATTTCGTGGCTTTATATATTGAAGCTTCATATGTTGTAACTAAGGATATTATGTGAAAGAATATATTGATGATATAGTTAATTTATATGTGGTTGTGATATTATGATGTATTCTCAAATATGTTGAGTATTGTTTTAGCTCTTTCCTTCTATTAATCATGTTCAAGGTGTACTCAAGGAGACCACTTCATGCACATTTCCCTTGGTTAGTTCCATTTTAGATAGGAATTGGTTAGTACTATTAATAGATGTTCTTAGAATTTGTAGCATAGTATTTTTGAGTTGAATTATAATAGTGAATGGTTAACATAATGAGTTCAGTTTGGTGTAATTATTGAGAGAGTTCCTAGTTGTTATCCTTTATTGTACTTTACTATACTAGAGTAGACTTTCTTATCGATTCCATATTAGTAGAAAGTATTTAAAGTAATGCTATGGTGAATATATATATAGTGAAACATTATATTTATATTAATAATAACTGGTTCAAAATAGCTCTCGAAGAAAAGAAAAACTCTTGTCATTGCCTGATACAAAAAGGGTGTAGAAGAAGAAATATTGCATCAAGAGAGAGTATCTATCAACACTAATGAATCTTGCCCTTGAAATTCCCAAATCAAGAATATTGTGATTACAAAGAAGCCAAAACTCATATGAATACAATTCATTGTTTGGTGTCGTAGACAAAACTAAGAGCCAAGCCAAAAACTGTTATAAAAGTTTCCATCATTGATCTTCATCAAAAACTCCAATTGAGACTATGAGATTAGAAATCCATCTGATGTAAGTACAATTCAAGACCCTGAACTATAAACAATATCTCAAAAGAACAAGTGAGATCCTTAAAAGTAAAAACATGTGAAAATGAAAAGAAGTTGTGATCTACTATCAAATAATATATGAGAAGGGCTCAACATTATTCTAAACATATTCTTTTGTTATAATATTAACCAAGGGAAATCAAGGAGGTTAAGTGCAAAAAGTAAAGAGTTAATATAAACCCCATAAGTACCCAAATTTTCCAGACAGTCAGCTAAAAGATTGCCTTCTCTATAATTATGCATGATGTAACATTGAAAGATCGAATCAAGAAGAGATCATACTTGATGCAATATATATTGTATTGGACAATTATATACCTGACATTTAATACACACATTAGTAATAATGGTTGAATCCCCTTCAACATGTAACATAGATATAGATAGTGATTTTGCAAGTTCTAAACCAAAAAGAAAGGCCAAGGCCTCAAATTTGTTATTAGTACATATAGGGAGAGGAGATAATTTTGCTACCGTTACATGACCTTTAAAATCTCTAATGACTATGCCATAGCCAGAGTTGCCTTGATTTTCTCTAGAGGCCCCATCAAAATTGAGTTTGAACTAACCCTCACTAGGAGGAATCCTCTTGGTTTGTGCTTAGATAAGAGTATCAAGTTTTGACAAATTCTAAACAATATAAAAAATAATAATTATATGTAGAAATAATAGAAGAAGACACAAAAAACATAGATAACACACATATTTAATGTGGTTCACCCAAAACCTAGGATATATCGACCTACACAACCTTCAACCTTTCTATTATCGAAAAAAAATGTTCACCAGCATTACAATGCATTATGCATCTTAGCCACTTATAACAACATTTAAAGGCAACCTCTAAAATTGACCATTTTAGGGTTTTTACAATGTGAAGGCGCCACAACATCAAACCCCACTACATGATCAGTCACCGCAATATCAAAAAAGAGGAATCTTGGATGGACACAATGGAGTAGGAAGATAAGGAAAAGGTAAACCCTTCCACTGATGAATAACATAGCCATCCCAAGGAGAAAAAAACATGTTTACCCTTATATTTACTTACTAAAGCATTAACAAGCTCAACAATTGATCTCTCTAATCCTTCTAAAAATTGAGGGATTGGAGATGATGTCTATCTAAAAATTCTCTTGTTTCTTTCCCACCAAATTGCCCATACTATAGATGTAGAGATGCACTTCCAAAGACACATTGATTCATAATATAAGATTGGCTATGTTTGAAATAAATCCCACATAGAGTTAGGTAATCACATATGGAAATTAACCTTATTAAGAACAAAATGCCAACAATGTTGGGCAAAAGGGCAGTTTAAGAGGAGATGATTTTTTGTTTCTATAGCTTGCAGATAGCGCACACAGTTAAAGGAATCATAAATGTTTAATCTATGAAGCTGGTCACTAGTTAAAATTTGATTCTTTAATTCAAGCCTTGCAAAGCATCCCGATTTTGGTAGAACTGAGCTATTTTAGCATAATTTAGAAGCATGATATGTGGCTTGATTAAATTGGTTGTGTTGGAGAGCTAAGTATCCTTATTTAACAAAATATTTACCATCTTTAGTTGGAACCCAAAAGAGGCAATCTGGTTGATTAGACATAAAAGCATTCCTTTAAGATAATACTAGTTTGAGAGAAGCAATCTGATTGTGGGATATAGGAAGAATTGAGGGGTCTTTCCAAATGAATAGCCCTGTGAATCTATGTATAGTTGAGACATAATTAGAAAAAAATTCCCCCAAGCTTGAATCACTATGATTGAGAAATCTTTTAAAGAATCAATAGTGGCAAGGGGGGAGGAGAACCCATTCCATGAATCAAACCAAAAATTGACACTATACCCATTGTTCACTTGCCATGATATGAATGACGTAATAAATTCTCAAGAAGCCATCATGAAATCCCAAATGACAGAGCCCTTTGGCGGGTTTGGGATAGTAAAAGCTTGGAAGGTTCCAATTTATCTAAACATTTCTCTTATAAAAGGCAATACCATTTAGTAGAGGATTTCTCATACATTTTCCAAACAAGTTTAGCACCAAAAGCCCTATTCCTATTAGTAATGTTGGGAAGTTTGACACCTCATGTTCTAAAAGAGGTTGACATGGCTTGAATATAAATTAGAGGTATTTTCTTCTATCCATTTGTATTGTCTAACCAAAGAAAGGTGTGGATTAAAGTTTCAATTTTAGGGATGATACATTTGGAGGCTTGTAGAATGGTGAAGTAATAATTAGGAATGATAGAGAGAACAATTTTGATAAGCAAAATTCTACCTGGGGTAAGGCCATAATAATGGTTCCCACTTTTCATCATGAAGAAATCAAATGAAAAGTGGGAAAATCATCTTCTAAGGGCTTCAAATGAAGCCCCCCTAAGGATTTTTTCGAATTCATGGCCCATGGGGCTTTGTTCAAAGCCCCTTGTGCCAATTGCCACGAGGGGCTTCAAATGAAGCCCCTAGGGCCAATAGGTGGGCAAAATGTGGGCCAGGGGGCTTCGTTTGAACCCCTCTAAGACCACCCAAATAACCCCTTAGGGGGCTTCAAATGAAGCCCCATCATTCGAAGCCTCTCCAAGGGCTTCGTTTGAAGCCTCTTTCATTCGAAGGTCGCAAAAGTGGAATTTTTACAAACTTACTAAAATTTCTATCAATTTATTCCGTTTGAGGGTTTAAACAAGGACTAAATAGGTCCATATTCTAAAACTAAATATAGAAAATTTTTGTACTCTAAATAAGCTTTCCAATTACTATATTTTTAGTATTTATTGTGTTTATCATGATGTTTTCTTTGTAGTATTATTAAATATAGGTTGTCTAGCCATTTCACAAATCTTAATTTGAAGCTTCAGGAAAAATAGATAATGAGAAAATTTAAAAATTTAAAAATATGTCCATCAAAGGTATGTGTGTTACCTTTCTATAAAATCAAGAAAATTTTGATTTTGATAAATATAAATTAAATGATATTGATTAAAAACAAGCTATGTCTAAATTATCATTAGCATCACTTTGCCACTAAATAAAATTTATATTTTTTATTGAAATTGAATGAAACCAACTAAAATTTATAGATATTGATGTTACTATTCTATCCTTGAATTAATTTTGTCGTTATCATTTTTAATTTTCTTTAATCTTGATCAAAAGACTCGTCACTCTTTGAAAATGTCGATTTTCATTTAAACCACTTCTCAAAGGAGATGAAAAATGGACTTCAAATGGATTTTAATTTTAATTTTAAAAATATTTTTAGAAACTAGAAAGAAAATGCTAAAAGTCACTAGTTTACATCATCTCCAAATTCTTTACGGTTTTTTAGTAATATGCATCTGAAAATGAAATTTGTTTTAAAAAATCCATTTTAGTGTCAAAGTTGGCCAAAAAGTGGGAGTCATCACTGTGGCCTGACCCCCTAAGAGGGATAATTAGCAAACCTTCTACACACTAATTCTACTGTTGATATGATCAATCATAAATTTTGAATAAGAGGGTTTGTTTAATCCCATAAAAAAGGGAACACCAAGATAAGTAGAAGGCAAATGATCAAGGGGAAAACCAAGAAGATGGATTATTATTTGAATAACCAATTAGGATGTATTAAAAACATAAATTTTAGATTTAGTTGCATCGATACATTGTCCGAAAACTTGTCTATATAGATCAATGGTTCTCTTCATACTTTGTGCTTCTTGATATGTAGATAATCCAAAGAGTAAAGTATCGTAGGCCAAAAGAGAATAGGTTATGGACAAAGATGTACCCATAATATTGATACCTTTCCACAACCCTTTTTGATTAAAAGAGTTAATAAATTTGTTGAAGGCCTCTTCCATAATGATAAACAAGAATGAAGAAAGAGGGTCACCTTGAAGAACTCCTTGGGAAGAGACAAATAAACCTATTGGTGCACCATTAATGAGAATAGAAAAATGTGCACTTGAAATGTAGGATTTGATCTATTTACACCTCCTAAAAGAAAAAGAAAATTGATGAAGGACTAGAAGAAGAAAGGACCAATTCAGTTAATTGTATGCCTTCATCATATCTAATTTGGAAATAAAGGCCACAATATTATGTTCTTTGATGGAATGAAGGCTCTCATGGGATATTATGGCTCCCTTAGTTGTTTCTCGACCAGGGAAAAAAACCCCTTGTTCTGTCATATAATTTTTGGAATAATGGGTTTAAGTTGCAAATAAATAGCCTTTGTGATAATCTTATAGATGGTGTTACATAAAGAAATAGGGCGAAAATCAGAAAAAGAATAGGGATCATTAACCTTTGGGATGAGAGCAATAATTGTGGTATTAAAATTCTTCAAAATGGATACATTTTTCCTGGATTCTTCAAGCACCTCAAGCAACTCAAAACAAATGACATCCCAACTTTTTTGAAAAATTAGTGCAGTGAACCCATTACGGTGTGGTGCCTTATCAAAAGGCATAGAAAAAACTACAACACGTATCTTAAAAAGAGTAAATGGGACCATTAGAATCAAATTGTCTTGTTGTATAATCAAAGATGGAATGAAATCCAAGATCTCGTCCACAAGGTGAGAAGAGCGGGAATCCTGCAGTGGAGGGGAAAGTAGATTAGAGAAGAACCTTACACTCTCATTTTGAATACCCTTAGCGTCAGAAATCAAATTTCCTAGATGGTCATGAATTGTAAAGATTATGTTGTTAGCCTTCTTTTGTTTGGAAGATGCATGAAAAAACTTGGTATTGTGATCCCCTTATTGAAGCCACAATTCTTTGGAATTTTGTCTCCAATACTCTTCTTCTCGTTTGCATAATTCAAACCACTCCTCTTGCAAATTCTTTTGTCTTGAATGCATATCAGCATTTCATTCATGGAGTAAAATATGTTGATTAATCTCAGCTATTTTTTCTTCTACCACCTTTTTCTCCTAAAAATATTTTTAAAAACATATTTATTCCTGATCTTGATAAGCCCTTTGACATATTGCATTTTCTTGTGAAACTGAAACATTTTGGTTCCTAGCTCTAGTGGAGCATCCTTCCATCATTGTTTTAAGAGGTCATCAAAGTGGGGATGACGATACCATACACTTTCAAACTTAAAAGATGGTCTAGAAAGACTAGTAAGACGAGAATCTGATGGAAGAATGGACAATTGAATAGGAAAATGGTTAGATTTAGAATATGGTAATATATCTAATTGGATAGTATAATTCGTCGATTTCCAACATTGTTAACACAAAAATCTATCCAATCGAACTGCAATCCAATAGAACCCAACTCTTCTATTAGTCCAAGTAAAAGATCTAGCTTATGGGGGAACATCAAATAGAGAATTATCATGAACAAAGTCATTAAAGTCCTGGGTAGCTCTAGGAGGGGGAATAGTACCTCCATACTTATCCCTGGGATGAAGAATGTCATTAAAGTCATCGACGATAATCAATTTGGCACCTACTGAGTGCTGGATAAAACTTGTAAGAGTAAGCCATAAACTTTTTTTATTTGACGTAGCGGCAAGGCAATAAACATTGATCAAATGGAATGAAAGTTCATAGTGTTGAATGGATAACATTTTCCATTTAGTTCCCTAATGAAGATGTTGAGCCTTGATAGTCTTAGGACTCCATAATTCAGCAAGGCCCCCAGAAGCACCTAAGCTAGGAACATGTGAGGAATTCCATGTTAACCAACATCCAACATTTTTTTGAAAGTTATTTGTTAATAGCTTAGTCTCCTGAAGCAAGACTAGATCACATTCAATACAACCAAGACACTGCTTGATCCTATTACGGTTGTCAGGGGCATTAATGCCCTTGGCTGACATTCCATAAGAGTATCTTCATAACTGACAAGGAGCACTCTTGGCACTCCTTGTCGATAATTTAGAGGCAGGACAATTACCATCCAAAGTTGACTGAATCCCTGCATCAACTTCTCCTTTAACTTTTGAAGCTTTCAATGGCCTACCCCTAGGCTTTGAAGATTTCTTAGTCATAGGAGATGATGAGAGGGGGGTTTGCAGCACAGACAATTTCTAGGAGAAATCAAAACTAACATTAGTAAGAAATGGATCAGCAAAGTGGGACCCAGTTTGACTAGATCTATCTGTTTGAGCAAGAGACTTTTTGACTGCCAAGCTAATATCCAGAACATTCATAAAGCCCACCATCCTAGGTGAAGGGAGATTCAATTTAAAGCTTACATTATCCTCAGGTAGGTCACGGGGCATGTTTTCTTCATCAAAGAATTGGGGAGGAATTGGTACACTACATTCTTCTACTAAAATTTGGGCATATTTAGTAGTCAATGAATGTCCTTGGGAAACTAATGTAGCTTCTAATCTAGACAAAAAAGAAAGAAGTTGATCATTAAAAATGAGCTCATTAACAATAACATCCATTTGAGAGGGATGAATAACATCTTCTACATTGGTAGCTAGATATGTAATTGCAAGTTTAGAAGATATCAATGATGTAAATAGAGACTGATCTGACGTGTATACTTATCTCGATAAGTATTCCATTTAGAGAGAAGATGGGTCAAAAACAACATAAAGTTTTTAACAAAATAAGAGGAAAAACCCTAAATTGGGAAAAGCCAGAAGAGAAAAAGCATTCCCTAAAAGTGAATGTTGGGGAGGAGTGTACAAATCAGACACAAAGTTAATAGGACCAAAACAATCTCCATAGAATTGATCTTTTTGTGTTTTACAATGACCTTGTGACCATGGTGAATATATTATGCTAGCCCATTTTATGTTTACAACTTCAGATTAACAGTTAAATATGTTCCTTATCCAACAAGAATTGCTTAAGTATATAGTTTATTGTACAATTTATAAGCTATAGAACTATTAATCATAATCAGATATGAGAACTCTACAAGCATGTCCTCTTATTAAATAAATAAAAATTATCAATATAATTCTAAGCTTGGAATAACACGAAATAACACAAAAAAAACCAAAAGAAAATTATACAATATGAACACTTAGAAAAATAAAAGTACTATAGAATGAAAAATCATTTTCATACGAATATGACATTTACATGAATCTACATTTAAGCCCATTTAACACATACCCACTATCTGAATTCCAAAACTAACTAACTAAGCTTTTATCTTCCCTTATTTATTTACAATTTGAGCTGTAATTTAATACCTATGAACAAAAATAGTATGTATTTTTTCATCTCTTTTCATTTCATTTTTCCAACGTGCATGTGCCCACGGCTGTCATTTACTAATCTGGATTCCTGCTTATTTATGTACAAGTTAATCCATTAGCCTAAATAAGGAAGTATGTGTTTCCATTAGAGAACCATAGAGTTGCATCATGCATGTAAAGGCACATTCGAGAGAGTTTTAAGCTTAGCATTTAATCATATTGAGCATCCGGAAAGAATACATACAGAGAGTTGGTCTCTTTCATAATGCCAAGGTTTGTAATCAATTTTAGGTGAAGAGAAATCTACTGAGATTAAGATAAACAAAAATCTACTTATACTAATATGAATTGTGCGAACGATTTCTTTATGATAATATGTTAAGTGTAATCCTAACATGTCTGATGTGAAAATATTTCACCAATACCCATTTTTGATATTATAGGTTATAATTGCAACACATAATCTACTGATCTAAAGCATACACAGATTGTCCTGTAAAAAGTATTATTATATACACGATTATGTAATTATAATTTCGAAACATGGTATATAATATGAGAATGGCAAGTTAGTGGGAAGAGAAGCAAAAGAATGGCATGCGGAAGCTGCATTTCCAAATGCTTGGCTGGTTGCTCATCAAACTCAAATGAAGTCTTCTCGTTTTTTATAGTCATGGAAGGAGACTTCTCATCTTCACTGGTGGGTAATGTAATGTTTGTTTAGTTTGAACTGTCTTTGGTTGCTTTGTTTCTTATCTTTGGTTTGAAAGTTTAGAAACATAAGTAAAATAGGAAGACAAATATGGTTGGTGGTAGGGATTACAGAGCATCAATTATAGTGGCTTAAAGGTGCCCACGTTTTTAGAATAGTTGTTGCTTGCTTGGTTTTCTTTATCCCCTGTTTTAGTTTGTTATAAATGACTTGAATAGTAAGCATTGATGTTTTTCTTTCCCTTCTAAGTTGCATTTCTTCCCAAATTCTTAACTTCTGGCATTTTCATGAATTGGCCTGTGCAATGCCTCTAAACATGGTTGCTTCACTAGTTTCTTAAAAACTGCATTTAGAACAGAATATGCAGTTGTTATACTCGAATCAAAATCATTTGATAAACAAAAGTCTTAGTTAGAAGACATTTTTTTTGAAAAATATGACAATATGGCATACTCTTCCAAGAAGAGGTTTGGGACAGAATATGCAGGTTGGATTGGAAGTACATTTGTTACCACAGTATATCATAAAGTTACTTCCCGATCTAGTAATTAGATTTGTATGGTGGATATTCATACAAGAAAGTAACTAATTACAATCAACCAGCGTCTAGACTCTAGAGTCAATCAAGTTAAGACTTCCCTATCAGAAGCTGTAACAGCCTTGGCTTCCTGAGTAAGAAATGTTAAAGAACAGTATCATTTACTTTTGTTCAAGGAATCAAATGATTGTACTAATGGCATTCAAATTCCACTTTCGTTCGATTTCAATTTCATAGTTTCTAAACATGATTTGTCTTTTTTGAATGCCAAAATGTATTTAAAATGTCATCTTTTTGGTACACTCCTTTGGTTGAGAAATCCAACTGCATATAATAGGCATCATGGAAGTATTATTGGCAGGTTGGTGCGTTCATGTCACAGTGGCTTACCAGTGAGGCTTCAATCCACATTGTCTGTGTTTACTTGTTTTTGAGTTTTGTGTTTGTAATATGTATATACAATGAATTAAAAGGGAGGATTTATAGCATCTTGCACAAATTAAAGGATAATATATGGAGAAAAGAGGACTACTATAAAACATAAATAAATATTTTAATATTTTATCAATATGATTGTAGCAGAAGATGAATTCCTTCTGGATTTGTTTTCTGTTTACTGAATTTCAGTTCAAGTTATTTTTTGTTTAAGATCAAACTAAGTTTCTTGTAATTGATTGTAGGAAATCCCTGACAAAATTGCAAAGAGAATCAAATGGAGGAAGTGTAAAGATGCAATTCTTCAGGTCCCAAGTGGTCATATGTGGCATGTAAACTTGTGTTGTACTGATTCTTCTGCATCTTTCACAGATGGCTGGCATAGCTTTGTTTCTGACAATGGTGTAGCAGTAAAAGATATACTTGTTTTCAGTTATGTCAATGAAACGTACTTTGTTGTGCAAGTATTTGGACCAAATGGGCGTGAGAAACAGAGTGCCTTTGTTCTTCAGAGTCATACATCGTTGTGCCTTAAAGAAGAAGTCCCTATAAAAGATTGCAATCAGAAGAGGTGTGAGCAGATGAAAATGCCCACAAAAGCCTCTGCTATTGTTCCGATTTCTCTTCTTGAAACCAGTTCAGATGAAGAAATTGTTGTTACTAATTGTTTTAATGCAGCTACTGAAGACACACCTTTTTCAAATACTGATAGGGTTTCAGGTAAGCACAATTATGTTCCAAAATGAAATTTTTACATACATCATTCTATAGCATTATTTATCTCACATATAACATTTTCTGTGTAAAACAGAGATCTCTGGAGTTCTCAGCCCTGGGTTATCAATGGAGCCACAATTTGAAGTGCTTATAAAAAAGAGTGCAGTGTTTGGTAGAACTTTGAGACTTGTAAGTTTCACTGCTGATATAGATAACTTAAAAAGTGTTATGCTTTTTAATGAATCTTGAGCTAAAAGATGCTTGTTGATTTGATGTGTTGCAGGCGATTCCTGCAAACTTTGTCAAGCTCTGGCTACCGAAGGGAAATATTCAGATAAAACTTTTACATCACAAGAAACCTGGGATGTGGCCGGTTATTGCTAGAAAAAATGGGAAAACTTTGATGTTACAAGGGGGTTGGAAAAGATTTGTTGTTAGCAATGAGCTGCATAAACATGACATATGTGTCTTCAAGCTTGTCAACAGAATTCGTCATATTTTCATGGTTTCTGTGAAGGCTAGAAGAGTATTGAATGGAGCCTCTACAAAATGAAAAGTCTTCCATCTATTGAAAACAATCTTTTTGGACTGTTCGAAAACTTACAAAGAAAGAAGGAAGGGGGTTTTATAGTCCATGACAACTATGCCATAGTTTATGGGACTACATCGTACTCTTTTTGAAGAAGGCGCTTTTTCTAATAAGGAAGGAAGGAAGGGGGTTTTGTAGTCCACGACACTATGCCATAGTTTATGGGATTACCTCATACTCTTTTTTGAACAAGGCGTACATACCCTACCCCCTAGTGGGATTTGAACTTGTGACCTCTCTTTTAAGAATACAAGTTCTCCACCACTAGGCCAACTCGGGTTGTATTCCGGCAAGTGCCAGTTGTTTGGTATAGTGACTATAGTCACATGAAAATATATGTTACTAGTAGGACTAAAAAAAAATTATGCATCATTTTTTGGTTGAAGAACTACCGATTGTTATAGGATAACATAATGATACGTCCGAGTAGCTAGTCCCCAAATTGGATAGTATGTTGACACTAAGCACACATTTCTGTGAGACATTAAAGATATTGAATTGTTTACCATACACCTTTTTCATAGTCTATATTATATTTCCTAGTTTAAAAATACTAAAGCTTAAATAATTCTACAATAATCAAAGACAAATGAACTTGTTTCTTCGATCTAGATTGTTGCCCCTTCTCATGATTTATAGAACCTCTAATGGGAAAGAAATAATCATATATTTTGTAACAAATTCCTCCTTGTCGAAGAATATATTATCAGAATCTAGATTTCTATTCCAAGGTAGTCAAGGCCAACGTTCTTTCTTAAAGAAGATTTCTAGCATAAGATATTTAGCTCTTGGATTCAAGAATGTTAAAAGAATTATAAATCTAGTTCAATGATTCTAAAAGTGAAATTCAATAGAAGGCAGGTTTGATGGACACCCCTTCAAAATCAATGATAAATTTAAATTTTCATAGGGTGAGGAAATCCAAGGATTTCAAGGTACTAACATTATTGTGTCTCAATGGATAAAATTCTATCCCGAAATTTTAACCAATCCAAAATACATTAAAATTGGATTTGTATCACTATGGTAGAAGCAATCGCCACACACAATGAAGAAAACAAAAATGATGTTATTTTATGTGACTAAATTGTAACTAAATTATTATTATTATATTAATATTTGCTAATTATATAAGATCTATTAGTTAATAATGTAATATTTTAATATTTATTTCAATTTAATATTAGATCAATTATTGAAATAAATAGATAAAATGTTTTTTAATATAAAAGTAACAGATATTAAGAATTTTATTTTTCTTAAATGTTAAAAAATTTAAAATTATATAACCAAAATTATTTTCAACACATTTATTTTATTAAATTTAATAAGAAAATATGTATTAAGAATTAAAGAATGTTAATAGGTAAGAGTCTACTAGAATACAACGTAAATTATGAGCCTCTTTTCTTGGAATGTTTATTGTAGTAAAGAATTAAGTCTAGTTTTAAAAAAATAACTACATTATTGACATTAATTAATAGATAATAAGATCAAGATTAATAGATAACAAGAACAATCAAAATTAATAGTTAAATCAATATTAAACAATATGACATATTTATTTTATTAATTCATAATGTATTAATATTAAAAATTTAGTTATTCTATCAAATTTGAATTAATATTTGTTAACATGTAATAAATCTTTCACAATCAACAAATAAAATCAATATTAAATCAAAATCTTTTGGAAAATGTCAATTTATTTTAGAAATAGATAGAATTTTTAATAGATGACAACTTTACTTTTACTGATTACAATAAAGGAGTTCTCAATAGAATTATATTTTACTTAAAAAAATCAGAGAGTTAAAAAATTAGATCAAGAAACAATAAATTGGGTAGATATAATGGATTGATTTCAAGAATATAAAAGAATGGTTTCCAAGCAATTTAAAAAAAAAAAAAAAAACAATATTAATAGACTTATTTTTAATGTTTTAAAATTTAATTAAATTTGAGAATACTTTTTAAATTTCAACTTTCATACTAAATTTTTAAAAATCATAACATTATTAAACATAAATCAGTTTAATTAAGTTCAATTATAATTAATAAAAATAGATTTAACATTAAAAACTATAATATTATTAATAATATTAAACATAAATTAATAATTCTTTCAAGTTTCATTCAATTTCAAAATACACTTGTCATGCTTTTGAAATGTAACATCCGCCAAGGGATCCAAAAGAATTAACCTAAAGTTTTTACTAAGTTTGCCAAACATTTTTTTTTTTTTAAAAGAATAACATACACATCAATCATAACGTAGCAGAAGCAATAACATCCAATCATACATAAGTAAACATAACAGATTACATTCCTTATGGATCCCAAGACGTTGAATCACATTTAAATTTAATTAATACTAAGTCAAATAAATACACATCCACATAAAAGAATAACTATAAGTCCAAGTCCTTTTAAATAATATACATTTGTTCTGAATGCCACTTGACAATAAAATTTAGAATGCACAATCATCCACTGTACATGTCACAAGGTATGAAAGGTTGAAAGAATATACATTTATAAAATAGATACATCATCCCTTTCGGCTCCAAGAAACAAGATACAATACAATAAGTGAAATCATCCATCATAAACTAAATAGTACCAAGTAGTAGTTTCTTAATAAATTCAACCGAGTGTGAAACAATATCTGATAATCTAAAAGATAATGCAAGTAATCATCAAGCATAAACTAGCCTAAAAGAGTTTGGTAATAATAAAAAAATGTAAACTAAGGGTAGGCACTACATCCACCCCCCTAGACTTAGGCTTCTATGGTTTGACCCCTGAGGGTCAACTCTTGCTACTCCAGAATACGAACTGGCTCCAAAGCCAGTTGCTTATCCTCTACCTGTAACACATTCCAATCAAGAACGTGTACCACATCAAGAATATATTGCTTAAATACAGAAGCATGGAAAACATCATGAACACGAGCTAGGCTAGGCCACAAAGCAAGATAGTAGGCAATTGGACCTATCCTCTCAAGAATCTCAAACGGTCTCACAAAGCAAGGTGCTAGCTTCAAACCCTTTCCATAACGGATCAGACTCTTTTGCGGACACACTCTCATGAAAAAATTTCTCTCCCATAGAAAATTGCTTATTTGTACTATGAGCATTGGTGTATTTTTTCTGTCTATCTTGTGTTGTAGACACGTACTCACATTTGCACACTACCTATTGCTCCATATCTCAAAGCATCTCAGGACCCAATAGGATGCGATCCTCAAGACTGTTCCAACTCAAAGGTGTACAATAAGGATGACCATACAAGGCTTGAAAAGGTGCCATGCCAATAGAACTGTGATATTCGTTGTTATAAGAAAACTCCACTAGGTAAAGATAGTCCTCCCAAAGAGTTTGTTTGTCCATCACATACATCCTCAACATATCCTCTAGAACTTGATTCACTCTCTCAATCTACCCATCTGTCTCTGGGTGATAAGTTGAGTTGAAGTTCAACTCTGCTCTAAGATCATGATGCAGTGATGTCGAAAATGTGGAAGTGAATACAAGATCCCCTATCTGAAATGATCTTTTGAGGAATTCCATGTAGTCTCACGATATCACGCATGAAGACATTAGCCACAGAAGCTGCAATGTAGGATGACCTCATCAGTGAAAAATGTGCCACCTTAGTCAACCAATCAACATTGACCATGATAGCATCATGTTGACGGGAAGCCATAGATAATCCTACTATAGAGATGATGTCCCACTTCCATGAAGGAATGAGATTTGGCTGTAAAAGCCCTCCTAGATGTTGGTGCTCTACTTTGACTCTCTAACACTCAAGACACCTAGCCAAAAAATCAGTGATATCACGCTTCATCCCTATCCAATAGAATAGACATTGCAAATCTGCATGCATCTTCTTGACACTTGGATGTGCCGAGTAAGGTGCACGATGAGCCTTCGATAGGATCAATGTATGAAGCTCATCCAATAGTGGTACATAGATCCTTCCTGAATGTCTCAAAAGGCCACTGACTCCAAAACATAATCTGAAAACCTACCCTCCAACAGTCTCCCTAAATCTATCTCTCTGCTCACCTCTTGATACTAAATATTTGTAGGGAGTGCCTGAAGTATACGGCTCCTCAAATCCATACTAAGAGTCATAGATAGTGTCTCATGTCTCCTGCAACTCAAAGCATCAACTACCACATTCTCCTTCCCTTGAATATACTTTACCTCAAAGTCATACTTGAAAGGAAACTCCATCCAACACCTTTTCCTAACATTCAAATTAGGTTGCATGAATATGTACTATAGATTGTGATGATTACTATGAAGTTCAAATCTATGTCCTAGCAAGAAGTGTCTCGATCTCACTAGGGCATAAGCTACCACAACTAACTCAAGATCATGCGTAGGATAATTTAACTCATGATCCTTGAGTTTGTGCAATTCATATGCAATCACCTGTCCATCTTGCATCAATACTGCTCTGATCCCCCTCTAGGGAAGCATCTGTACACACCATGAAGTCACCTGCTGGATTAGTTATAGATAAGATAGGTGCACTGGTCAAAAGCTCCTTGAGCTTCTGAAATGCTTCTTCGTATTTCTTCGTCCATAAAAATTTCTTTCTTTTACTCTGAAGGAAAGTGATAGGATGTGCTATTTTGGAGAAGTTTTGGATGAACCTACGATAATAAGCAGCTAGACCCATGAAACTACAAATTTCTAACATAGTAGTGGGTGTGGGCCAATCTACCATTGCTTGAATCTTTGCAAGGTCTATAGAGATACCCTCACCTAATATGATATGCCCTAAGTACTATATCTCTTATTGAAAGAAATCACACTTCACCGAGTTGGCATAAAGTTGATTATCTTAAGCACTGCAAAAAAAAACACAAATGTACCTCATGCTTCTTCTGGGATCTGGAATATATCAGTATATCATCTAGGAACACAAGTACAAATATGTTAAGATAGGAACAAAACACTCCATTCATCAAACACATGAAAACTGATGGAGCGTTCATCAACCCAAAAGGAGCTACTATGAACTCATAGTGCCCATAGCTAGTTCAGAAGGTGGTCTTATGAATATCAGCATCCTGAATGTGAAGCTGATGGTATCCTGACTTAAGATCAATTTTGGAGAACACTGAAGCTCCCTTAATCTGATCAAATAAATCGTTGATCCTTGGTAAAGGATACTTGTTCTTTATTGTCACCTTGTTTAGCTTTGTCTATAATCAATACATAGGTGCAATGAACCATCCTTCTTCTTCACAAAGAGCACTAGAGCTCCCCATGGTGATACACTCGATTGGATACTACCCTTGGCTAGAAGGTCCTCGAGCTGTAGGTGCAACTCACTAAATTCTTGAGTGGTCATACAATAAGGAGTTCTAAAAATAGGCTCTGCTCTTGGAATGAGATTAATGTTGAAATCAATATCTCTCTTCGAGGGCAATGCCCAAAATCTCACTAAGAAAGATATCCACATATTCCTATAGAATAGTGTGGTCTATAGTCTTTCCCATAGGGTCTTCTTCTTCCAGCTCACTTACCGTAATAGAAAATACCTGACATCCCTTACGAAAGCTCTGCTTTGATTGCATAGCAGATATCATCTGTAGAGATATAGGTCTCTGTATCCTCACAATCTCTACATCCTTCCCTTGATCATCCTGACACACAATGGTCTTTTTCCTGCAGTCTGTACTAGCTATATGAGAGTCAAGCCAATCCATACTTAAGACCACATCGTAAGAGCTAAGAGGAATTACCCGAAGGTCAATTGATGTCTTCAACCTTCCTAAGCTTAGTTCACACTTTTGAACCATGGGAACCCTAGTGCCTGAGGCTAGTTCCACTTGCCAACCTAGATCTTGCGTAACCTCTTCTAGCTTTCACTTAGAAACTAACGATGGAGAAATAAAAGAGTTTGTGGTAACTGAATCAAACAATACAGAGAGAGGTGTACCTCAAATAGTTGTCATAGTCTCAACCATGATCCTTTGATGGTCTACTTGATGGTGGTCCACCACCATAAATACCCTATGAGCTCTACCTGCATCTCCAACTATGGGCTCAGATGCTACTGGCCTAGAAGTTGAATACTAAAATGCACGTTGTGGACAGTAGGCTGCAATGTGTCAAAACTGCCCACAAGAGTAACATGGTGTGCCTCTACCAGATCCCCTCCCTATTGGAGGTACACTTGACTGCTAGTGGCTATTCCTACTAGCAAAAGATTGGTTGCTCTGTGTAGGCTAAGTGTTCTGATTTCACCTATTGCGATGTGTGTTGCAATAATTCTTAGAGTTAGAACTCCTACCACCACTCTATGCCCGAGGGTATGATCCCTTCTATTGTTGTTGTTTCTGAAGTTTTTGATGGTTCTAATTCCCCTTAAAAGGAGGTTTCCTATTCCCACCTGAGTTGTGGTTACCTTTAGATCCTGATACTGTAGGTGCTCCCACAAAACCCCCATGTCCTAGGTTAACACTTTGCTCTACAAGGATGGCTCAATGTACCGCATCTTTAAGGGTCTTAGGCTCAAATACCTTAACACCCCCAACTAGACGATTGTTCAAGCCTTTGATGAAATGTTGTGCCAACTGTGTCGGGTTATCACTAATTCTAGAATAGGGCATGAGCTCATAGAATTTGTGTTCATACTCTACTACAGTCATAGTGAACTATCTCAGGTTATGGAATTCATCTGCTCTCTACTGGTTCCATTCCTCTAGTAGGAATCTCTCACGAAAGTGTTCTAGGAATAACTACCATGTGACATTGTTCATCTTTATATCCAATTTCTTCTCTTTGATAGTCCACCAAGTGGCTCCAAAGAGTTCTAGGATAGTAATAGAAAACCTCGCTTTGACAAATTAGTGTCAAAATCCTGAATAGCAAAGACCCTATCAAGAGCAATAAGCCACTACTCAGCTACATATCTTGAACCATTCCCATTAAAGGGTTTGACATTGGACCTCTGAAGGTCCTTCATCTGAGTAGCTACTATAGATCTTTGTCAGTCTCTCTGAGGGCTTCTAGACCTAGGTCTATGCTCATGCCCTGCCTGATGCGCTCCATCCTGACCATGAAGAGGAGGTAGGCGATCCATGATGGTCTTCACCATTTGCCTCAGGTCAACCTCCTCAGAGTTGGCCTGCTACTCTCTAAGGTTCTCTTCCTGATGCTCATTGAAATGCTCTCCCCTATCCTATTCCTGATTAGGCCCTTCATGAACAGACTCATGTACACTAATTTTTCTACCTTGTCCAAGGCCTCTACCATGACCTAGGCTACGACCTCTAATAGAAGATCTCGTCCTAGATACCATCCTACAATAATATCCAAGATACAAGATGCTATAATAACCATAAAATATACTTCTGTAAAGAACACATGAAAGACACATGTTTTGGAAACATTATAAGTTCAATTTTCAGTTTTGCCTATTTTTAGGTTTAAGTATATTTCAATTTTGAAGTTCAAGTGTTCAAGTTTGAAAATATACAACTAATAGTTTAAGTTTTGTTTCAGTTTCAACTAGTTTCAAGTTTTCAGTTTGAAATAGATATATATAGCAATTCAAGTTTCATTTCAATTTAACTAGTTCAAGTTTTTAGTTGTAGTAGATATACATAACAGTTTAAAATACATTTTAGTTCAGCTAGTTAACAACTACTGGCATTCCAATATGCCTAGAGCTCCCAATGTAGAACTCGGTCTCTAATACCAAATGTAACACCCCACCAAGGGATCCAAAAGAATTAACTAAAAGTTTTTACTAAGTTTGCCAAACTTTTTTTTATTTATAAGAATAACATACATATCAATCATAATGTAGCGAAAGCAATAGCATCCAATCATACATAAGCAAACATAACAGATTACATCCCTTAAGGATCTCAAGAAATTGAATCACATTTAAATTTAATTAATACTAAGTTAAATAAATACACATCCACATAAAAGAATAACTATAAGTCCAAGTCCTTTTAAATAATATACATTTGTTCTGAATGCCACTTAGTAATAAAATTTGGAATGCACAATCATCCACTGTACATGTCACTGGGTATGAAAGGCTAAAAGAATATACATTTAGAAAATAGATACATCATCCCTTTCAGATCCATGAAACAAGATACAATACAATAAGTGAAATCATCCATCATAAAGTAAATAGTACCAAGTAGTCTCATCATAAAATCAACCAAGTGGATATGTACAGGATCATGGTGGGCCAAAAAGTGGCGATATGTCATCTGAATTTGATGAAATGAAAAGGGTTTCTTAAGGAGATTATCATCTTTCCATCGATATAATTGCTGTCAAATTATGAATTCAGTAAGTAATTATTACTTATTTTCTAATGCAGTTACTTATAAAGTGTTGATTTATATATTCATTGAAAAAAGTTATAACTTTAAAATGGTATAACCTTTTCAAAATTTGAAAGATGCCTCACATTCTATGCTTTTCATACTATGAGGGAAAAAAAAATATTAATTTTGTATAGTTTTGAATGAGTTAAGGTGGTTAGACACAAGAGTTTTTTAATTCCAAAAAGTGTTGTACTAGAAAATTCAAAATTAATTGTTTACTTCGAATAAAATTACAAAAAAAATGCATCACATCCAGGTATGAGTTTACTTCTTATATCTAGAATCTTAAAAATATATATTATCATTTGATTATGATTAAGGTGGTCAGACATACACCTACTTCTTATGTTTGCTTTATTTTTTTTGTACTTGTACATTTAGATTCCATTTTTTTACCAATTAAAATAATATTTTACTAGAAAAGGGCTAGTATTTTAGAAACTACATTCAATTTAGTACATATTTTATTCTTACAATTTTTTGATATAAGGTTCATAACTAGTTCAAGATTTCACATCAAGTTGACTAACACATATGTCCTAATTTTTCATTGCCACTTAAGGCAATAGTTTGGTCCACCATGATCTTGCACATACCCAAGTGTGAAACAATATTTGATAATCTGAAAGAATATGCTACTAATCATCAAGCATAAACTAGCCTAAAAGAGTTTGGCAATAATAACAAAATGTAAACTAAGGGTAGGCACTACATGAAAGCTTAAGCTACAAAATACTTTTAGCAAAAACCAATACAGGAGATGTGTTTGGGAATGAAAAATTTATTAAGCAGAGAGTACCACAAAAATCACTATTTCTTCTACTTAATCAACATAGTTTTCTTTAGTAATTGTGATATAATGAAGCCTAAAATATGGTTACATGAGTTTTTGCATTATTGAATGAAAAACAATGGTTGTGATCGAAAGAGTAATGAAAGAGATTAACTATTATCTAGTTGTCTGAAGCAAATTTATTTTTCCTAAACTTCTAGTTAGTCCTAAATTTGTGATGAATTTTATGCCAACTACTAGAGCAAAAAGTATTTCTTCTTATTCCGTGCAACTTTCTATGGACGACGTTTGAACTTGTGTCCTCTGCATCTTCAATCATTAGAGCACACCATCTAAATTTTGAGCCTCTACCTCATATTGGACAGCCAGTTCTCCACCTATAGGGGATAAACACACATTACGATAATAGCTTAAGATCTGATAGATTTAAAAGAACAACAATAAACTTATTTATAAATCCTCATATGCAAAATTAAATAAATTATTTTCAAAATATTTCACAGATCAAGACGCGAAATGCTAAATTGGAAATTGTATAGTGTTACAGATGAGAAAGGTGATAAAATAGATTGATACAAAGAAATTAAAACTCATTTTAAAATAATTAGTTTAAATGAAATCATAACAATAATCTATATGAACTGAAACCTTAAATTGATATGAGTTGAATCAAGTGTAATTGATAATTAATACATAACAAATTAGAATCAGTTTCTTGACAATCATTTCTAAAAAAATAGTAAACTATACTTAAATTTTTATGAATTGAACCCAATGCAATTAATAAATATCCAAGGAAATTATGAATATTAAAGATGATCATATTATAGATTGATGTAGATAAATTATAATTAATATTTAAGTAACTAATGAGTTTTGACAAATGATAAAATAAATTGATGCCAAGAAATTAGTACTAATTTTATAACAATAAATTCTAAAGTGATGTTAATATTAGAAAACCTAAATCGATATGAATTGAATACGATGCAATTAACATTTAATATCTAAATAAAATCACAAATTTTATCTAATGTAGTGCCTAACCACTAAGCTTGACAAGCTCAAGCTTATCCTTAGTAGCATGAGGATTACTCATATGCCACTGGTGCTACCGTAGCCGCTACCGCTAATGGATCAGAAGGAGCCACCTATATCTATACTGATGGTGCACTTAACTTTTCACTTCACAATATGCATTCAAACCCTAATCTTTGAGTTTCCCCTTTTACACTTCTATGACTTTCAAATGTATGCCCTAGAAGGACAAGTGAACAATACAAAAATCTTAGGGCCTTTATTTTGTTGCATTCTCTCCTATTGAAATATGTGAATTATAAAGTAATTCACTTGGAACCCAAATTGAACAATGTGAAAAAATCCAAGACAAACATAACTAAATTATGCAAAACCTCATCACAGCTCTCACTATAGTTCTTTCAATTGTAATGGACATTTATTGTAGTATTAGAAAACTGTAACAATCAATTCGAACAAAAAGTAAAATGAAATAAACTAAATTGATAAAAATCTAGAATTGATACATCTGCCTAATTCATTTCTCATGGCTATGAGGGTCTTGCAAATTTGAACAAGAAATATCAGGATAGGAAAATCTCACCATCCTCTGCTCCTATCTTATCTTTGTTTGTGATGAGATAAGAGTGGACGGGTTCTAAACAAACTATTTATAAATAATACATTTATTACTGAATACATGTGGCTCTTGGGTACATGGAATGCCAACATGTTGATGGCAATGTTTGTGTGCAAAAGGCTACGTTAAATACTCTGTACAAGTCTCTTCACCACTTGTCACCACTTCATCCATTGCCTGATGGCTAAACTCAATTTTATGCCAAAATTTTTGAACAAAAAATATATAAGATCACCAGGAAAAAACAATTCAGCCAATCAAAAATTACTAATTTTATAACAGAAAATTCATTATGTTAGAAATTAATTTTGCAACCATATATAGAGCAAATGTTTTACTCTTTTCACAGAAATCTAGGTAAGAACTATTGAAAAAAAGAGAATAAAAAACTATAGTCTCCACCTATAGATAAGCGAGACTAATAAGCTCATTGTTTTAGTTTTTCTTTAGAAAGCTTGAGTTAAAGATTAAGTGGTTGTTATAGATGAAAAACTAAAAGAATGTCATTTATTGTGCTGGCTAATCACATAGTACTCATTGTAAGCTTGTATGAAAAGCTAAAAAGTGGCATTTTCTTGAAGAGGATAACAATTAGATATTTCTGAAGTTGTATGGCAAGTTCAGTTGATAGATTAACACACATTTATATATTTTGTAATGGTAAAATTATTAATATCTAATTTCCATTGTATTTATTAATTTTTTAATTTTGGAGGATTTTAATATATATTGATATGTAATTAAGTGTAAATTGAAGTTTCACGTCTTCTATTGGAAAAATGTTAGAATTTGTTTTCCTTATATTGAATAGAGGGAAAATTTATATTACATTTATATGAATACATACAAACTTAAATGTTAAAAGCCCTATTTATATGTATTGAGAATTATTATTTATACAAATTTTGTTATGAAATTTTGGCAATCACATCCCACTTGCTATCACTAGTGCAACTCTAAACAACATTTAGTTTTAGAAACTTAATTGCATGCATTAAAGAAGGATTTTGCACAAATCATAAAAATCTGTCATCTAATATTGAATAGACAATTTGCTTCCATACAACTTGACCATTTTGACATACAAGCCATCTACCATCACCACTTACTTGCACTACATAGACATTGCACCAACTACTTGTCATCAAATTGTGTAGCCTGAGTCATGTCAATTCTTCTCTATTGTGCACCTTTGCATGTAATCTATTATGAATCAAACTAAACACTTAAATATTGGAATCTATTAAAAGCTACAATATCCCACTTGAATCCCTAGCTACCTTTATAGTAAACACCAAAGGTAGAAAATATTGGACCATGAGCCAATGCTCATATTGAACCCAATTGACATGTTTCTTCCTTGTAACATATAGGAAATGTTAACATGCTCAATCCTATTATATCTTTCACTCCTTGGTCTTTCTACTTGATGATGTACTCTTTATACTCATTTGTGTACAATCTCTAGACTATAACATCAGACAACCATTTCATATTCTCCTATGTTTTCTTCAAAAAATATTTCCTTCAAGTGCCTTCACCCTAGGAACTTCACTTGCACTATCAATTTGTTCATAGAAATAAGGACACAGGTTATCGTATTGAAAATTAATGATGTGTTACATTCTAGTAAATTCAAGTTGCACTGAAAAAAAAGAAATTCACCTCATAGTTGGTTTCTCAAATTTGTGCAAGGTTGTGCAAGGCCCTATCTTATTCCACTAAATAGTATGGCATACTTTCCATTAAGGAGTTTATCTTTATGCAAATGGTTCATCCAACATAGAGATATACATATGACATTATTTGTGTTTTGTTTACATTGCATATTGTTCTTCCCTTACTACCCACGTGAATCACATGCTTACATAATCCAAATCCACAAATATCTTTGTCCAATGTAACCATGAACTATCTAGAATCAATGCCTTGCATATAAAATCTATGTGTTCTAAGATCGAGCCAATATTTTACTTTTCTATGCATCACAATTGGTTTCTAGGGATTTTTTTTAACCACACTCATCTATCTAGTCATTTGAGGTTAGCGTAGTAAAATAAAATACAACTAGGCATTCAATTATTTCCATATTGTTCTCTAGAAGTATCTCATGCCAAGGATAGTCTATGGTTGACATGTTATTAACACGCACGCACGCACGCGCACACACACACACACACACACACACACACACACACACACACACACACACACACACAACACATAATGGTTTAAAATTCAAAATCTTTTATCTATATTATTTGAAAAATATAAAGATAATGGATATCTTATTAACAAGAAATCATATAAATTAAAAAATTCCTAAAAATATATTATACTCTCTCAAGAATACCATAATACGAATTATTCTATTTAATTCATTGAAATTTAATTATATTTTAAATATAGCATTTTATTTGTTATAATAAAATCTAAGTTTGAAACGTAATCTTAATTAATGTGAGTATACCATATAAAAGTATCTTGACAAACTAATATAATAAAAAAATTAAATTTTGTTTACAATCAAATTATAATAAGATATTCTATTTTGTTGTGCTATTTGCATATAATTCATTATAAAGTTTTTTTTTCATATTTACTTCTAACACAAATTAAAATGTGAAATAGGTTCTCTCTTAGTGGTGGTGGTGTTGTCCCCACACACATTTAAATCTTTGTTGAACTGTTATGATGGTTGTACCTTTAAGTGAAAATGCTTCATATACATATACATGGTTTAGAATATATGAAGTACATGTAATTTGATGGCAAACACTACTTTAAATAATGATTTAAAACTCTTAATAATATGTTATTGGAAATTTCTTGTATATTATTTGAAAAATGTAAAAATAAAGTATATTTAATTTAGTAACATTTCAACAATAAAATTCTCTCCTTGTAGAAGCTTGCAAATTATATCTTATTAACAAAGAACCATATAAATTAAAAAAATTCTTAGAGATATATTATACCCCCTAGGAATTCCATAACACTAATTAATCTATTGAATACATTAAAATTGATTTATATTTAAAGTATTAAATTTTACATTAAAAGAAAATTTATTCAAAGTACAAGAAGTAAAAAGCATGGGCATCAACCAGCCCCAAATCCACAATATACCTAGCATGCATGTGATCAGAAGTCAAATTGACAAGGCAATTAGCAACTCCATTCCACTCCCTAGGGAAATGAGTGAAAGTAGCAAAGTCTAAAGAAGCACACAATCCTTAAAGTGACGTTAAGACGACATGCACACTACAATCTCTAAATTTGATTCACAAATGAGCCTACTCCAACCAAAAGCACAATCACACTCCACAACATACAAAATAGCAATAACCTCCATCAAATTATTAGTATGACGACCTCCATAAATAGAAAAATTAAATAGAACAATCCCCAAGCTATCTCTGCCAACTCCATTGATACCTGGAGGATGTGAGTTTCCTTGAGAAGACTCATCTGTGTTGATTTTTGAATTGCCTTGCAGAGGAGGCTCCACCTGCCCACCCAATTTATTTTTTGAAGCAGGTGTCTCCGTCTATTTCTCATGAGCTTACCTTGAGGAGGAGGATTATAGAGGTGATTATAGAAAATAATATCACCAATATCCACAACCTCCCTCAAGTTACATTTAGCCAAAACATTTTCTCCCAAAGAATGAACAATTTTTTGCCATGTACAAGTGTTGAGCTTCCAACAACACATCTTGAAAAATCCAACATTTTTTGTCTAACCAAAGAGACCAAACAATAAAAGAAGGGTCAAGAATCCAAGAAATTTGAAGAAAATAAGTTTGGACAGGAGTCATACTCCATTGAACCAAAAAATTCACCAATGAAGAGACATGCAAACAAGTTTGAGCCACACTTCTCATCAAAAGTGCCAAATATGTCTAGGGGAAGATATCCAGTAACCGTTGGGGGGTCCAATGACCGATACAACATTGTTATAGATACCCCCTGTTGACCTTATGGTCAAATCATTTGTCTATTAGTGACTTAACACTTAGTCAATTGGCTTCATTGCTATCAAGCTCTACAGTTGCTACTGAGCTTACCATACTTCTAGCAGTGTTAACTAAGTGTTTTAGTTGCTACCAAGCTAATCAGTCAGACTACAGTTCATGCTGAGCTTCATAGTATCTACCGAGCATCTGAGACAGAGTACAATGTTAACCAAGCTCTATAATGTCTACCGAGCTCACAATGTTAACAAAGTGAATTTAGTGTTGACTGAGCCATGCAATGTCAACCGAGTAATTCATTATCTACCAAGTTTCTCAGTGTTCACCGAATCATACAAAACTGATCGAATTTCTACTACTCAAAGTGATTAGTATGGACCGAGCTTCAACATCAACCATGTGCCAGAGTCTGTCAAGTGTTGATAATGTTTTTCGAGTGTCAGAACATCACTAAGTTGTCTTCAAAACCTGAGTTACAGTAGTGGGCCAACTTAGTGAATTATGATAAATTTGGTATTGTAGCTGACTTCAGAAGGTAATTAAGTAGATTGGTATATATGTAATGTATTATTTTTGGGTGATGCGACGTGCTCCCCTGCCCACAGGTGGTTAATTATGTGGTGTTCCATGTTCACTAATAGTCATAGCTTTTGGTGCAATGGCAAATGGGCCCTACAATTGGTATCAGAGCCTAGTTTTGGCTTGGTCATGGGTTCAAATCTCCCCGGTACCTTCTCAACCCGCGTAAGCACTGGTATGTGCATCGAGGGGGAGATTGTTGGGTGATGCGATGCGCTCCCCTGCCCACAAGTGGTTAATTATGTGGTGTTCCATGTTCACTAACATTCATGGCTTTTGGTGCAATGACAAATGGGCCCCACAATTATATCATATCTAAAATATGCATGAGAGCAAGTAAGAAGCAAATGAGTGTGAATTGAAGAAGGCTACAAGAAGTATAAGGAAAAGCAGAGACTTATCTATCATAGCCAGGAGATCATTGTTATTCAAAGGAATCTCATTCAGCAAATCAAGTTGCAAATCAAAGATCAGCCACTAATTCATCTGAATAGGTGCATCAATCAAATCCTTTAACAAGGTGGACTTAATAGTCTCATTCCAAATCTCCTAACAAAGTGCATACTTCATTGTATGTTACAAGTAAATCCTTTCACAAGGTGGACCTAATAGTCCTTACCGCTCCTAACAGGGCATATCACTAGAAGTGGTCAATTGTAAGCTTTAACAAGCTAACTTTATAGTACTGCAGTAATAAAGCTTGTGGGTATCATCCCCACCCCAGTTTTACTTTCTATTTGGAAGGTTTTTGGGTTACCAAATATTGTGTCAAAGTGTTATAAATGTTTTATTGCTTTCAACCTTTCATACATGCAATTAAATCAGATTACATGGTGAATGTTTAATTGGCAAATTAAAGTATAAGTTTTATTGGTTCCTAATTCACCCCACACCTCCCCACCCTCTCAGTCACCTAGTCTATACTACATTTCCAACAATTGGTATTAGAGCACTGGTTCTCACATTAGAAGTTTAGCGGCTTGAGAAAAGATTAGAGACAATGGAAGTCTATAGATTGGAGAAAGCTATTGAAAATGAAAAATTGGATCTACAATTGGCCATGGATCAACTCAAGAAAGTGAAGGAGTAGCTCTCTCAATCTCTGAAAAGAAGAAAAGATCTTGTTGTACAGATGAATGACAATCTCTACATTGAAGAAAGAATTGAAGACATTTGTCAAGAAAGAAGTTCAGATGAAGTTGATACAACAATCACAGATCTACTTGAAAATAATCTTACTCTTCATGAAGAAGTCAGAAAGTTGAAAAGAGAATAAGAAATTCAATCAGTCAGATTATGTGAAGTCATGGAACAAAAGGTCAAATCCAAATAAGAAATAGAACAAAAGGACAATGAAATTAATCAACTATCTCTTCAACAAACAGATCTGATTGATCAACTCAATGATGCAAATCAAGAGCTTATCAACTTGAGAACAAAAAATGAAAGATTGAAGAATGATCTCAACATAAAGAAGCATACTAATGAGAGGATAATGAATTCACAAGAAAACATGAATCAAATGGATAAGAAAACTCAATCCAGACACAAAGGTAAAGCTGGATTAGGATATACAGAAGAAGGTGAATCTTCTCAGCAAGGAGCTCAAAAGAACAAAAGGCCTACATGTAGTCATTGTGGAAAAATAGGTCATACATCATACAAGTTTTGGAGAAATGGTAAATCAAATTTTAGTGGAAAGTGTTATAGTTGCAACAAACCAGGACATAGAGCAAGTGAATGCATAGAGAAACCCAAGTTTGAAGGAAAGTGTCACAATTGCAACAGACAAGGACACAAATCTTTAGAGTTCAAGACCAAGAAATGGAACCCAATAGAAAAACATGCCAAAGCTATATTTGGTTGGGATTACAATACATGGTGTGAATGTCATTATTGTGGTGAGTTTGGGCACATTGGAGCAAATTGCATAAAACATCACACAAGGAAGAGAGACACTACACAGAGATGTTTTGTATGTACAAAACTTGGACATCTTGCCAAGAATTGTATGAATAGAGGAAGAGTTGAAGATGAAAATAAAGCTAAGGATGAAAATATCAAAAACCAAATGATGCAGCAATGGGTAAGGAAATCTCCTGAGGATGCAAATTAGAGTAATGAAAATGTTGACACCCAAGTCAATGAGTTGGGTGACTCAACCATTTCAACCTAGTTTTGTATGGAGATTACTGGAATTGTGATTCATCTAACATCAATTCTAGTTAGCAAGAAAAAGATCAATATCAACATTCAAGATGCACAAGGAATCGGTGACATCAAGTGAAGATGGAAGCTGAAGAACTTACTGAGTAATATTGGGTCGCAAGACCTTACCGAACAAGGTTGGGTTGCATAACCTTACCAGGATGCAAATGCCAAGTTGAAGGTGTCTTCTAAGAATTAAAGACAATATTGAGTGGAGGACATCCTATCACCAAGTGAAAATTTGTACGAAGCATTAATGATGATCTTAAAGACAAAATTTTGTTAAAAAGAGGAAATCAATCGAATCATTTCACCATGAATTTTTAGAGCTAAGAGAGAAGAGCAATTTTAGATCCCCCAAGCGATTTGAAGCAATAATTGTTGAAGTTTACTTTTGTGTTCAAAGTTTAACTGAGCAAATGACGTCTTCTAGCAGCATAGTGAAAAAGGGTTTAAAGATGTTGATTCAAGGATTTAATTGCAAGGCTCTCCAATTCAAATTGAGTCCAGCAGTTGCAGAAGCACTTGACCCTACTCGTGCGCATGCAATCACAAATTCCTCCAAATGTACTCCTTATTCATGGTATCCAATCATTTTATCACTGTTCAATTCAAGAATTGGGAACCCTAGAGATGAACTAGACATTCAATGAGCTATGTGTGGATGGTGTTTTGAAACTCGTGCACAAGCATCTGGAGATGAAAGGTTTAATGCACATTTTACATATACTGAGGGATTTCCAAGGAAAGTGGATTAGGTTCATCCTGAGCCAAGTCCACAACATGCATTTGTGGTTGGATCATCCTATTTTGATAACAAAGAAGATGATACACAAAATTATCGGGTTGCCAATGTTGAACAAGACGAAGACGATGGAAACCCTAGGCCGGGTTGAACTAGTTAAGAGAACTATTGTCGAGTGGGATGACAGAGGCATGAAGTTGAACAGAGTAAATGACATGGAAATTAAGTTTGGCATCCATGTTGTTGCGCACAAGATATACAACTCAAGTCATCTGAACAATGTTTCTTGCAAGGCTATTGACTTGGCTTACAAGGTGGTGAAGAACAATCTATCCTTCGACCTTGCCGAGTTGTAGTTGAGCCAATTTAACAAGAATATGGAAAGCATCTAAGTCTCAAAGGATAATCCATGTAAGTTCAGTTCTCTATTGACTTGTTTATTTTTCTATGTGCAAAAGTTTTTCCCTTCAAAAGGAACTGTGGTGTGGAAGAAGGATTCACGAGTGTTATATCAGATAAATGAAAATACAACAGAGATGGGAGTAAATTTTGAAAGTATAATGGATAACTATTTTGAGTACTTCAAAGAGAAAATGTAAGGCAAATTTAGAATACCAAGGAAGTTGGTAGAGGATTATGGGTAGGATATATGTTTTCTTGTTGACTGTGACAAGGTTCATATCCAAGCAGTCAGGCCTAGAGTGGCATGGGTCAAACCTCTGGGATATGAGGTCAATATTGATGACACTGAATACATAATTGAGGCTCTCTTGAATGAGCCAGTAGATCCCAAGGCTCCATATTTTGGAATCTATGAGTAAGTAAAGGCTAGAATTGAACTAGAAATCAAGCTTCCCCAAGCAATGAAAAGAGGAAGAAAGAAGATGGAAAAGATGCTCAAGAACACCAAATCTTCTAGTTCCTCTCTCTTGATAACTGAAAGACAAGGAGATGATTTTGATGAAGAAGAAGGAGAGGAAGAGAATGCAAAGGAAGAAGAACCTAAAGAGGAGGAGCCTCCCAAGAAGAAAGGGAAGATCATTATAACCAAACCTACAAAATCATCCCTTGCTATGTTCACCAGAAGAGCAACAAAATCTAGGAAGAAATTGAAACTTGAAGATGATGAAGATGAAGCAAAACATATCATATTGAAGAGGTCCATCCCTACCTTCGAAGAAAGGTTATCTAGACTGCAAAATGGAGTAGGTATGGGAGATTTTAAATTGCTTAAGTATGAGGCAAGGAACAAAGAAGAGCAGAAATAGATTGAGGAAGCCCTAGTGGCTAAAATGGCAAAATAGAATAACTCCCCAGAGGAACTGTTAAAGCAAGTTCCTGATACTCTATTTAAGTCAATATCACATCATTGGGAGAATGCATTAAGTGTTACCAAGGACATCAAAGAGCAAACTCTTAAACAACTTATGCCAAGTCTCACTGATAAGGAAGCAAATAAATCATTGAAGGAGAATGAAACAAAGCTAACTCCCAGATTCAATGCATTTATGATCCTATCTAAAGACATTGAGTCAGTTGTGAAGTCCAACACCATAGCATGGAAGAATATTTATGGGCTGCACAAGCCTAGTGATCAGGTTGTGCAAATTGATGATGAAGGAGGTGTTGAAAAAGATGATGAAGAAATAGATGATGGAGAAATTGATGATATTGAAAATATGGAAGGAGATGATGCTGAAGGAGAAGAGGATCAAGAAGCTACAAGAGTTGATCTGCTTGAGATACAAAGTATTGAAGATTCAGATCTCGAGAAGATAGCAATAGAGGTAATGGCCTCTCTTCCTAATTCTTTGAGCAAAGCCTTAGTGAAACCCAACTCAGAGAAGGCTTCTATCGAGTTGGTTGAGCTAAAATCTACATCACCAAGCACCTAACCAATCTTTTGAGAAACATTACCGAGTGCTACAATGAGTGAAGTTTCTATCACTTCATCTACCGAGCAATAGGCTCCAATCATTCCAACATAAGGCTTTACCGAGCTATAACAAGGTATTTCAAGCATTCCCACTGTTAGTATTGTTACTCCTACATTTGTTGTTGTTTCTATTGTTTCAACTATTGTTTCTAGACCAAGTGTATCCACAACAAGTGCAATGACAATTGAGGTTAACCCTCAACCGAGCACATAAGTTAAGAGCAAAGGAAAATAAATTATTCTTTCTACTATTCTAATAGAAAAGGGTAAAGAAGAAGAAGTTGATTTGGATGAGGAAATTGTTATTCCAAATTGGGATAACTCTGACCTCACTCCTAAAGAAATGGATACCCTAGGTGAGCTATGGGAAAAGAGGGCTAAACAAAAAAAAAACTTAGAGAAGAAAGGAAAAAGAAAAAGAAAGTGCTTAAGGATATAAAAGGAATATTCATTGATGCACTAAGTATTGAGGTTGATGAAAATCAACCAATTTTGGATCAACTTGTTGAAGTTGTTTGCAAGTATAATGAGGAGCTTAATGGGAAAGATAAACTTCTGTAGAGGGCAAAAATAAAGTTTGAAAACAAAGTTTTGGGGCAGGTAGCACAAAAGATAACTATTGACCAAGTAGAATTATCTGCTATTCTTGCTACATTTGAAATATCTATAAATAATGTTGTTTCTCTATTTGAAAAGCTAAGTGATGTATCTAACTTTTCTAAGGAAATCCATGATAAACTATCCAAGATAGATGAGGACATGAAGGCAAGTGCACAACAATTGTCACTTAATCCTAATTGCACCTCTATGCATTTTGTAAAGATCAAGTATTTGACAGACCTTCAGACAAAATTATTAAGGGAAGAAGCCAAAATAAGGGCCACACTTGCATAAATTGAAGGCATGATCCTTCCCAACATGGATGCAATGCAAAAACATATTGCACATGCAAAGACATTGGTCCATGATAATAATTTCTCCATAGTTGATCATATGATGGAACTTTTACCAGAAGTGTAGATAACCTTGCATGCATCAAAGGTATTGCAAGAGAATTGGGACAAGACAACGACAATCATTTTAAAGGTTCACAATTGTTTCTTGTCACATTTTGGTATTAACTTGTAAATATTTTGCACCTTTGACATTTATGCCAAAAAGGGGGAGAATAAATATTATTGATAAAGGGGGAGAATATTAACATACTCCAGATATATGTATGGGGGAGAGATATATGTACGGGGAATTGTAATAAGAGACACATGTACAGATCACATAAAATATGTTTACAAAAGCAATTTAGAAAAATCAAATAAAACAGAGTAAGAGATTCCCGAGCAACAACAACAGACAACAACCAAAATTGAGTTGAAGACCCAGATTGTGGATAGAGGGAGTTTTGACTTGTATTTTGACCAGTTAGATTTTTGGTATGATAAATGTTTTTGTCACTAATGCCAAAGGGGGAGATTGTTGACCTTATGGTTAAATCATTTGTCTATTAGTGACTTAACACTTAGTCAATTGGCTTCATTGCTACCGAGCTCTACAGTTGCTACCGAGCTTACCATACTTCTAGCAGTGTTAACCAAGTGTTTCAATTGCTACCGAGCTAATCAGTCAGACTACAGTTCATGCCAAGCTTCATAGTATGTATTGAGCATCTGAGATAGAGACAATGTTAACCGAGCTCTATAGTGTCTACCGAGCTCGCAATGTTAACAAAGTGAATTCAGTGTTGACTGAGCCATGCAACGTTAATCAAGTAATTCATTATCTACCAAGTTTCTTAGTGTTCACTGAGTCATACAGTGTTGACCGAGATCCTACTACTCAAAGTGATCATCACGGACTGAGCTTCAACGTCAACCAAGTGCCAAAGTCTGTTTAGTGTTGATAGTGTTTGCCGAGTGTTAGAACATCATCAAGTTGTCTTCAAAACCTAAGTTATAGTAGTGGGCCGACTTAATGAATTATGATAAATTTGGTATTGTAGCCGACTCCAGAAGATAATTAAGTGGATTGATATATATGTAATGTATTATATCATATCCAAAACATGCATGTGAACAAGTAAGAAGCAGATGAGTGCGAGTTGAAGAAGGCTACAAGTAGTATAAGGAAAAACAGAGACTTATCTATCACAGTCAGGTGATCATTATTATTCAAAGGAATCTCATTCAACAAATCGAGTTGCAGATCAGAGATCAGCCACTAATTCATCCTAACAGGTGCATCGGTCAAATGCTTTAACAAGGTGGACTTAGCAATCTCATTCCAAATCTCCTAACAGAGTGCATACTTCATTGTATGTTGTAAATCCTTTCACAAGGTGGACCTAACACTCCTTATTGCTCCTAAAAGGGCAGATCACCAAAAGTGGTCAATTGTAAGCTTTAACATGCTAACTTTATACTACAGTAATAAAGCTTGTGAGTATCATCCCCTTTCCAGTTTTACTTTCTATTTGGAAGGTTTTTGGGTTACCAAATATTGTGTCAAAGTGTAATGAATGTTTAATTGTTTTCAGTCTTTCATGCATGCAATTAGATCAGATTACATGGTGAATGTTTTATTGGTGAATTAAAGTATAAGTTTTATTGGTTTTTGATTCACCTCCCCCCTCCCAATCACCTAGTTTATACTACATTTCCAACAACCCCGAACTGCCACTTTTAAAAAGCCCTTAAAAATGATAACACATGTACTAATAGTTGATAACACATGTACTAATAGTTGATCATTTTTTAGCTTTCTTAGTTGCTGATTGATCCATTTGTGCAAAAAGTACTAATTTTGTTTTGTGAGCGACTATTGGGGGGTGAACATAATGAGTTCTGAGTAAACGTTCTGAAATGATATTTTTGGACTACTTTGCAGTCTACAACTTCTACGGAGAGCTTTGTAAGTGTAGAAAACGCCTAAACTTTAGCTTTAAGCTTTTCAATCACCTACGGAGGTTCACCAAAAAAAATGACAAATTTTGATGTATGGATTAGGAGTTCTAGGTGTGCGCATGGATTAGGAGTTCTAGGTGCGTGAAGTTAGCTTGGGTGGCTATTGGGTCTCTTCCCCTAGTGAAGGAGAGCACTGAAAAAAAAACGAGAGACAATTTCTTCAGCATTACGACACAATGCACACATCAAGAGGGCTCAAAGTCACACTTACATAAATTATCCTAAGTAAAACAAGGATTGTTGACCACTAGTCACATGAAAAAATTGTACTTAAGCCATGAAAACTTGTAGTATACTTGTTTCCACCGAGAAACTTGAATGTCCCCAAAATTTTGCCACTATAAACAAAACTTTTTAGAACGAGAACATCATCCCCAACCAAGGTGGTGCATTCTTGGAACTTCAGAATTTGAACCAGCGGTTCCCTGTTTTCTTTGGATCCTCGAGAGGCCATTCAAAAGGATGTCTTTTTGGTGGAAGGCCATTCAAAAGAAAATCTTTTTTTTTAAACAATAAAATTATAATAAGATATTCTATTTTATTCTCTTACTTTTTTTTTTTTCATATTTATTTCGAGCATAAATTAAAACGTGAAATAAGGGAAGCGGTGCAGTAATGGTGTTGACGTCGTTCACACACATTTAAATCTCTGCTGCACTATTATGATGGCGGGTTGTACCTTTACATCTACCAATCAACTGAAAACTCTACAGATGAAAGGCTTAAAATATGAAGTTTTGAGCTCTTGCTTACCACCATAGTCAGCATTACCCGCGCACCAAACATCCTGATTTAGGTGTTTCTGAAGATACAAAAGTCCCACATATTTCAGGGCTAAACCAGGTCCAAGGAAAAAACTTTTTGAAACTTCGTACAGTTATTTTTTCTTTTTCGTTAGAACAATAGAAGTAGTTTCCCTAATTATTTGGGATTTTAGATCTTGCCAGAAGAAGGCATTGTTTCAGATGGAAAAAGGAAACAATGGTGAATCGGATTGAACGCCGGTAATTCATTTAATAAAGATCAGTCGTTATTGGTATTGTTTGTAATACTGACATTGCCTTATCTTTTTCACTCACTATGGGTTTCAGTCAAGTCTAGCCTCATCAATACAAGCTTACAGCATCCCTGCGTAGAAACCCACAATGCAGGCTTCATATGCCAAATTGGTGTCTGTACTGGCCATGAACGAAGTCATAATCTTATCTTTTGGTCTGTGATCCATTTTCCTTCAATCTTATCGCTGTAGGGTTCAGGTGAAGTCAATTCGGTGCAATGTCTTTCAGGGTTTTCCAATGAATGTTTCTGTAAATAAATCAGAAATTATGAACAGTTTCTACCCCAATTTTTTTTCGCTCTTGATGTAGTCATCCTAATTGTCACAGATGAAAACATGGAATGAGCTGTATATGCTTCATCTTTTCTATTCTCATGAATCATGATTGATATCTTCCTAATCATTTATCCCAATATCAGACTCTCCATCAACCTTCGCCTTACACAGAGAGTTCAGATTAACAGGCTTTTCCAAGTATCAAACTGGAAATGTTTGATTGCAGAGTACCCTCTTCCCAAACAGTCTTTATAAATTTGCAAAGTATACATTCTTATATCTTTCTCCTCGTCACTTATGATACGTAGGTTTCTTTTGGCCATCTGGCCAGCCCCTATATAATACAACTTTGCCTGGCTCCCTATGAACTAGCAACGATCCTGTCGCTTCCTGTGATACACAATCAAACAAATCTGATAAGCTGCAGTTAAAAAGTGTTAAATCAAAATGTAAAATTCAATTGTGAATTTTAGACTTTTAGTCTATAAATAATTTAAACCAACCTCAAGCTGGAATGCTATTTCAGAAATTGAGGTGCCTTTGGCCCTATCCTTGATGTCAATTTTAACAAGTGAATGCTTTTTAAAATGGAAGCGAATGGACTTTGCAAGATCAGACACAACATTCTTCTTTCCTGCATTGAACCGGCATTTAACAGTATCAGTTTCACCTTGCTATGAAAATTATTACATCAGTGAGGTGTACAAATATTTCACGTTTCACTATACAATGAAGGAAAATAATGGTTTGGTAAGACATCAAGGCATAAACATTTACCAACACAGAATTGTGGATGCTTTGGCATTTTCTTAGCTAGCTCCCGTAGCAAGCGTCTGTCTTTATTTGAAAGAGGTTCGGCTCTATATACTTCATTAGATGTCCTTTCCTTTTTATGATTATGTTCTGCAGTGCTGATCATAGCCTTACCAAAGTTGGTTGCACTTTTTACTCCCTGAAATCCTGCATGGTCATCTTCATTTCTGTTACTGCTGTCATATAGATCCAAGGATGCCTCTAGCCGTTGGCCCTGCGTAAGATAAACATGAATATAACCTTAGGAAGCAATAATATTGACAGCTATACCAAATGCAGCAGGCATAAAAACATATGAAGTTCTGAAGTTTAATCTATTCAGCTTGTTTCATTGAATCTAAAATGGACTTCTCACAATTGACTACTCGGATCCAGTTTTCCACCTCTAAATATTCTGAATCCAACTCTGTCATCAATTGAATATTATTTTCCTCCGCATCTTCAGAAGAATAAGATCCCATTTCTTCACTTAACTGTTCAGGGATTTCTTCCTTGAAATCTTGTAGTTCACCCTAAAGAAATAGAAGACCAATAAGATTAATAAATCCACAATATAGTAAACGAATAGCTGTAACATTCTAGAATTTTAGACATTCAGATTTCAACATGTTTGCTTCCATTTGCAATGTACAATAGTGATATGTTGAAAATTTGACAATACCCATGGCATGCTAGTTTCATTTTAGCAATGCCATCTGTGAAATTGTAGATGCATAATGACTCTATGTCATTATATTCTAGTAATCTATTTATGGTACAAACATTTAGTGAACTGACAACATGTCTATCATAAGGAAAAGACATACAAGGTGAAATTTCAGCCGTTCTATATCCCTTTCCACTCGCAAAAGCTCGAGTCTTAGTGACTGAAATGGAGAAAAAGTATTTCAGAAACATAATAATGAATTGAAAATTTTATTGAAAAAAGGATAGTCTACAAAAATTCATTCTGATATTAGAAAAAGCTCTAAAAATGTTAATAATATTTTAAAGAAAAATGACCCTATGCAGCTAAATTTCTCACTGCTAGTACCTCACGCCGCTGGATACCATTCCAACGCCTTAATGCTACTTTCTTTCTCAAGAGACTATCTGGCCTCAACATAGTTGGACGCTGATAAGTCTTTCCACGGTACAAAATTACAGCATAACCTTTTTCGATGCTGTCTACTGCCACCAATATTCCCCCACTTTCATATTCCAAAATTCTGGCCAAGTCTTTAACCTGTACAAAACTATTTTCTTTTGAAATGATTTTTACTACTTTTCGATATTTCCAATGCAAGTGTATGTTTTCAATGATATCATCAAAGATTCCTGGTTTTCCTGAGACAGGTAGGAGCAGAGGTACAGAACATTAAGTTGTTAGCATCAATGCAAATGCCAATATCACTACTCATGTAAGTCATCATAGAAACTCTATTTGATTTTGTCTGGAAAAATATAGTGCTTACCCAGCAATATAAATGCATTCATTCTTAAACCAATCTTGCGAAGCACTAATCTCTCTTCTATGGTGATGGTTTCTCGATCAGCTGGTGGTTCAACACATTTTAAATCCTGTTCTAGTTTAAGTAATTCATTCTCCACTTCAACTTTCTTGGATAGAGCCTGTACATTAAGTAGAGAAACATTTAAGAAAATACTTTATTTATGGTCAAGCTAGACTACACACATTCTGTTTGCCTTGACCAATGTGTTGAAAATGAGATCCCCGGATGCAAATAATATATTAACTCATGCCTGTAGGAGTGCAATTTAATTTGGTCAAAAAAGATGCTACTGAAATTGGCAGACATTCTATGCAAATATTAAATATTTCTTTAAATTTTCAAAATGCCTCATATCAAATGTGTACTTATTAAATTATTACATATATTAATTGGTGTCGGCTTGCACAGTTCTCATGCTCCAAAGTTCATTGTGTTTTGAGCCTCAGTATCGATAAATTGTTGTGTTATATTTATGAAAATGTTGAGTAGTCACCAGTTTTGAGGTGGTTGTGTTGTGAGGTTGAAGTATTTGAGATGCATAGTGAAAGGAGTATATTATCAAAGTATGCAGGGTTAGGCAAGTATGTCTAGAATTTTCCTTTCACCAGTTTTGAGGTGGTTGTGTTGTGAGGTTGAAGTATTTGAGATGCATAGTGAAAGGAGTATATTATCAAAGTATGCAGGGTTAGGCAAGTATGTCTAGAATTTTCCTTTCACCAGTTTTGAGGTGGTTGTGTTGTGAGGTTGAAGTATTTGAGATGCATAGTGAAAGGAGTATATTATCAAAGTATGCAGGGTTAGGCAAGTATGTCTAGAATTTTCCTTCCTGCATTTTCCTGGCTATTACTATTGATATTAAAGCCACAGCTAGAATAAAGGAAGGATGAATGTCTGTAGAAGAATGAATGCCTGTACCATCTGCATTTTCTATAAAAGTTTGTAGCTTTTGAGTTTATTATGGTTCACTATATCAGACGGCCCAGGCAGAGTTATTCGGGCTGAGGTCATGACAGGCAAGTGCCACTGTAAAAAGAAAATGCATTACTAACAGTACCATTGCCATAGAATGTTCAACCATTATTCCACTCAAATTAAACATTTGATGTATACAGCTATGGAAGTTGAAGTGGTTGATGTGTGTAGTTGAGAGGATGGCTTATAAAAGTCAAATATAAAATCCTGTCACGCAACCCTGAATATTTTGAAATACATTGCTTTCATTAACACATTCACAGCTTAGAATCTCATTCCTGTGTTCGCCCAGCTCTTACAACATTAAAGATATAACTTCTAGACACTTACATTATCCAGCTTGCTATGAAGACTTTGCTTAGCTTTGTATGCTCCTCTTTGCATCTGCCTTTGATCTTCACTGTGCAGCCTGTTTTGCCATTGTGTTTTCCGTTTTTTATTTTGAGTTACTGTACCAGATACATTGAACTGTAATTCCCTTTCAGTGCGGACAGATGAGGATTCTTTTACTTGTTTCCTTTTCATCTTCTCTGTCAGTAACCTTGCTGCTTTTCTCTCTGTGAGTGCAGAATCAGCATCGAAGGAAAGAAAGTCCGTTCCTCTATACAGAACAATGAATTCATTACTTCTTGAAAGAAGAGTGCCACCTGTAAGAAGCTGTAATACATTTGAGAGAAAAGTTAAAACATAACTTTAGGTAGTATAACAATATATAGCAAACATCTTCTTTGAATCGACATGAACAATGTGAAGTGCAATAACTGACTTGGTAAAGATTATATTGATACCAAAATGAGTTCTCATCCTTAAACTTAAAGTGCAAAGAGTTTTTGTTATGCAAAAAAAAACATTAATTCAGAAGCAATAAAGATCCTAGTTATACAAATATGCTTACATTTGAGAACAAAAAAATGGTACAATGTCATTACTACATCGGCTTACACACATGGAAACAAGAGATATCTAAAAAAATTATGACCATGGGATGCAATGTTACTAAAGCTCTTTAGCTCAATTGTGATCAACCATTGTATATTACATGTATCAAACTCACTCAGACTTGAGAGTGTGCAGTGAGTTTATACAAAGGCAAGCTTACTTGATCCCTCAACCAAGATTATGACAATGGGATACAGTCTTACTAAAGCTCTATAGCATGATTGTGACTAACCATCGTACTGAACAGAATGGATATGGAAATGAAGTATTTGTATCCATCATACAGGACTTGTATCAAACTCACCCAGACTTGAGTGTATGCAGTGAGTTTATACAAAGACAAGCTTACTTGGCCCATTCTCCAAGACTTGCCAGTGACTTGCAAGTTTTAAGAAACTCTCCCATATCATCTCTTCGACTAAAGAAGATCAATGGAGAGACCTGGTTGCATTTCTATAAATTGGCAAGTCTATAAAGAAAATAGTATTTTTTGGGGGATCCCTGAGGAGTTTTCCAGCCTGCACCTGGGAAATTAACTTGTTCAATACAAAATTCTCTCAGATTTGAGAGAGATTTTCCTTGTTAAAAAATTAGAAGAAATCTCACAATTGTAGCTGTGTCTCTTGGGGTTTTTAGACCATGAGAAACAATGGGTGAAATTACTTTTGCACTTGCAGCTGCACGTTCAAGTTACATCTTGGTTTCATATAAAGCACTACATTAACAAAATGAAAACATTGAAGCCCAATAAACGGATGACAAATAGTAAGAGATTTTGTACAGAATAATTTCATAGAGCACAGATGAGTAATCCGCTTTACCAAGAGAATGGTTGCTCTTCATTGAAATTTTGTTACCAAATCTACTACTCCGTGTTAGTATAGTTTTTTATTTCCTAGTAGGTTATTTATTTTTCCCTATATTGCTAGGTTTTTTCTACACTTTTAATAATCTTGCTTAGGTTAATAAAGCATGTTTTATTAGGTGAATGGTTGTGAGGTGTCACCTTCTTACATGTGAGCATCCATTAGCTATTTTGGGAAGATACTTTGCTATTTTTAGTCCAATAGATGGTTGCTCCTCATTGGTTGGTGTTGCCACCTCCTCCCTCTTCCTAACCTATATAAGAATGCTACCTGCCTTGTATTTGTATCTCTTGTTTTTGCATCCTCTTAATGCTATTTTGCTTCTAGCATTTGCATTACTCTCTTGGAGACTAACTCTGTGTTGCTATTTTGATTTTGTATTATTTGCATTCATAGTTTAGATATTTATTCTTTGCACTAGTTTTCTAGGTTATTAATCTTTTCAGATTCTAACATGGTATCAGAACTTTTCTATGTGCAAGAGTAGATTTTAGTTTCCTTATTTGAGAGATTCAAGGGGTGCTAATAAATCTTATTTTAAGTTTTTGAAAAACCCAGTATGCTCTTCTCTCCATCTCCAGATGATCTTGAGAATCATAAAAGTTTGACAAAAACGTTTTTAATCTCTGAGTGATTGCAGCATTTCTGGTTATACTGGCAACATTTCTGGTTGTTCCAATGCGTCCAACAAGCTTGAGAAAGTTAGATTTGGCTTTCATTTCACCGAGATCAGAGATCATCATGCAAGTTGCAAAACTGGGGTTTCAATCTCAAATCTGACAACCAGCTTGCATATTTGGTGTTTTCAATCAATATTGTAGGTTCCAACATGCCATTTATTGACTTAGGTAGCTAATTCAATCTTTTCATGACGTCTTTTGGTTGTTGGGGTCGTTTTTTGGTTGTTAGGGCCGTTTTTTATTGTTAAAGGCATTTGATTTACACTATAGCTACATCTTTTGTACATCAGCAAGAAAAACGCTTTCTGGGTTTTGTTTGCAGCCTCGAAAAACCATCTAGGTATCTTTTAGTTTTTGCATGCAATCTATATATTTTGCAGAATTGAGCGCGAAAAGCTAAATGCATCATTCTTGCTCATACGGACTCCGATTTTGACGATTCTTGTTATGACCTTGGCTATTTTTTGGTGCTCTATCCACTAGTGGAGTTGTTTTTTGATTTTCATTCATAATTTTTTCAAAAATTGCAGATTCTCGGCCGTGATTGTGCACAATTCTCATTTTGGAAACTTCAGAGGATCATAACTTTCTCATACGACCTCGTATTGAGGTGATTCTTCTTTTGAAAGTGCATGATTTTTCAAGTAGATCGCAGTGGTGCTATTTTCTTCCTTGATTATTGTGCCTAAGTTTCACTTTCAGCATACGCTCTTCATGAGAGTTTGTAATGCATTGAAATCAAGACCACTAAGTATTTCTTTCTAGTGGTAGTTGTAAATGCATTAGAATAAAGTGCCAAACCATATTTCTTTGGGGGGGGGTTCTTTGATTTGTCGTCGGTAGAAACTGTAGCCGACAGGGTGTTGTTGTCGGTAAAGATTTTGTAGCCGACGAGTTCATGTTGTTGGTAAAGATTTGTAGCCGATGAATAGATTAGTATTGTATGTGGCCAACGGACCCCTTTTGGAAGGTTCGGCGGAAAGTATTTATACCCCGTCTGGGTACATTTTAAATCATCTTCTCTTATCTTATCTTATCACCAGTTATGTAATCTATTGGCTTATGCGAATAACGGAGTACTACTGTTCGAGTTCATTATCTGTGTGCATTTCTTAATTAACCTATGTAGTAAACATTTGGCGCTTGCCCTATGAACTTGGAAGGTGGGAGGAATGAAGATTAATGCCAAATCAGCTTAACAAGGATTGAAATAAGGTCAAGGGAAAAGATGGAATCCGTACTGTGCAAGAAAATTTAATTCTGGCATAGCAAGCCAAACGACGAAAGAGATTCCAAAAGATTGCCGACGGAAATCGAAGCACGGAAGAATTGTTGAAGGAAACTCGGTAGCGGGTGGAATTGGTGGAAGAAGCACGGGAGGAGTTTTTGAATTTGTGTTCGTCGAGGGAAGAGAATCCAGACGGAAGAGCATCAACTCGCACGGCTTGGAGTGCCGAGGGAGCACGAGCATGGAGTGAACTCTTCATCCGGGATACACTTCCGAAGGGGACAACTTCAGAAGATCCTTCTTCACCAACGTTCGCGGCTGTTGAGACCGCAGGAGAATAGTCCGCCGGTGTGGGAGAACAGACTGCCAATATGGGAGTGCAGTCCGCCGGTGTGTGAGTGCGGACCGCTCGTGTAGGAGAACAGTTCGCCAGTGTGGGAGACCTGTTCGTCGGTGCGGGAGTGCAGACCGTCGGTGTGGGAGTACAAAGCCATGGTGTGGGAGTGAATAGTGCCAATGTTGCAGGACTGAGCAACACCTGTTTACAAAAATCAATTGTGATGGCAGGACCAAAAGAAAAACTGCCGCAGTTCAATGGTGATGGTACGACTGATCCCATTCGACACTGCAAAACATGTGAAATGATATAGAGGGCAAATGGCATAATTGATGAAGACAATTGGATGAGGCAATTTCCGGCCACCCTATAGGGCGTGGCAATTGATTGGTTTACTAGTACAGATCCGCAGAAGCTAGACAGTTGGAATAACATTAAAAAGGAGTTTCTGGCCGAATTTCAACTGTTGTGTGATGATAATGAAATTGTAGCAGAGATCTTCAATACTAAGCAGGGGAAGAATGAAACCGTCCGTGTCTACGCCAGGAAATTAAAAGACTTGATAAACAAAATGGAAAATAAGTTGGCGGACGGACTTCAAAAAAGATGGTTTATGGAAGGTCTACGCCCAAACTTGCGGAAGAAAATGAAAATTGTGTTGCCGTCGTCATACACGGAAGCTTATAACAGCATTGAACCTCGAAAGTGAGCAGAAGACAAAGAAGAAGAAGACTAGCTCATCTGATTCTGATAACGATGAGCCTTCTGGAGAAGATAGCAGCGACGATGAAGGCAGCAGCAAGAAGGTCTGCGCCCTACAGAAGGACATGATCCACATGATGAAGGAGTTTAAAAATATGCAGGAGACAAAGGGTAGTGAGTTGTGGTGCACAGAGTGTAAGACCGACGGTCATATTAAAGGATCTTGTCCAAAGAACCAATTCTGTGACATTTGTCAGATCATGGGCCATTCGACCAAGGAATGTCCCTTTAACATGAAGACCGAAGGATTTCCGTAGGTACTTCTTACACAGGAAGTGTCTCCGTCAGGCAGTAGCAGAAATACCAATAATGCTGGTGCTATGTCGAGAGGATATAGGAATAATAGTAGAGGGCAAAACAATAATAACAATGCGAACAATAACAATAATAATGGCGAGAGGAGTCGAATTCAGTATGATGCAAACGGACGGCCGATCGTACAATGCCGCGCATGTAACTTGTGGGGACACTTTGCCTGGGAATGTCTAACTGCAAATACACCCAAACTATTATGCAGATGGTGCGGACCTAGCGACCATGATGATGCCAAATGTCCAAAATCTGGAGTCAACTTGATCATTGTCAGGGTTGAATGAGAGGTGTTGGCAATCACACGAAGGCAAGCAAAAGAGTACCCGGACCTGGCGGAGGAAAAGAGGAAATTTGGAGAAGTGCGGGCAGAGATTGAAAAGGCATCGCAGGCAGAAACAAATTAGTTGAGGGACACCACCAACACTTCGGCAAGGAATTCTGTGGAACAAAACATTGTACGACAAATTTTGCAAATGGAGATACCTGTCAAGATAAATGATTTGCTTCTTACAATGCCCCAGTGCTGATCCACTCTCACAAATATTGCACCAGCTCCGAGAATACCAGGAGAACAAGGTAGAGGGAAGGAAACTGATGCAGGCGGAGAAGACCAAATGTTGCTAGCCCTCACATCTGGCCGACATCTCGCGATTGCGAGATGGGGATCCTCGGACATGTTCTCACAGACACAATAGTCGACGGAGGGTCTGGCGTAAATGTCTTATCGGAGGAGACCTGGAAAAAGTTGGGACAGCCAACCTTGTGGCCCCCTACATTTCAGTTGCTCACAGCAGACCAGCATGGCATCAAACCTTTGGGCGTTCTCATGGCACAGTCGATGACGATTGGCACACAGCCATTCTTGTTGGACTTTGTCGTGATCCCTTTGAAGAGAAAAAGATACGACGCCATCCTTGGCCGCAGATGGCTTATTCAAGCCAGAGTAAGACACGATTGGAAGAACACCTTGTCACTCAAAAGTAAAGGCTGACGATTTCGTATTGATTTGCACACCCAAATGGTCGGGGAAGAGGCCCTGTCATTAGATTTCGAGGGAGAGGAGGAAGGAAGACAACGTATGGAACTAGATCGGGAGGGAGTCCTGCGATTGGACGAAAGATCAACGGATGACGACTTGGATTCGGTCAATGGTCTCTACCACTGGCAAATAGAGGACTATGAACTATTCCAGAGTTGCAATGTACTGACAATTGAGGAAGGTCTGAGGGGGGATAAATTTCCAAAGGAGTTTATTGAGGTAAATGAGGGGGATGCACCATTGGATGTTACACCCGCCCATGCATTCAGTGAGGGGGAGACAATCAAGTATAATGAAGCTACACTACAAGCAATGAATTTGGTGGATGAAGCAGCACCAAAGAACATTTTGGTAGAATATAATTGGGATCCGGTACTCAAAGCGGTACCATTAAAGATATTCCTGGAATACAATGATGTATTTGCATGGACATACAAGGACCTGAAGGGTGTACCGCCGGAGTTGTGTGTGCACCGCATTCCATTGATCGAAGGAGCGGTACCTGTACGGAAGTGACCCTACAAGATGAACAAGAACTACGCGGCACGGGTCACAGAGGAAATCAACAGGATGTTGGAGGCTGAAATTATTTTCAAAGTGCAGACAAGTGAATGGGTGTTGCCTATAGTTATCTCACTGAAGAAAGACACCACCCAGATCCGGATATGCGTGGATTTCCGATGCCTCAATGCAGTCATGGTCAAGGATCCTTTTCCGATTCCGTTTACAGACAACATTTTGGAGGTCGCCAGACATGAAATTTACTCCTTTATGGATGGGTTCTCCAGATACAATCATATCTCTATAGCGGAGGAGGACAAATTAAAGACTACTTTTGTTGTCGAAGATGGGGTCTATGCATACAATCGGATGCCATTCGGTTTGTGTAACATGCCGGCAACTTTCCAGCGGATTATACTGCACATCTTTGACAAGATGTCCGTGGGAAACTTCAAAGCGTTCCTCGACGATTGGTCGGTATTTAGCGCGAAAGACAAACACTTGGCAGCACTCGGTGAATGTATGGAGAGATGTCGCAGGGCGTGGCTAGCGTTGAACCCTAAGAAGTGCAGATTCATGGTTCCGCAGGGGAGATTGCTCGGAGACATCGTCTGTAAGGAAGGATTGAAGACTGACCCAGACAAAGTAAGAGTCATCCTGGAAATGCAACCATCTACTAATGTGACGGAGGTAAAGTCTTTCCTCGGACATATAGGCTATTACAGGAGATTTATTAAAAATTTTGCCAAGGTGTCATACCCGCTGGATAGGTTAACGTGCAAAGGAGAATCATTTACTTCTGTTGCAGGAGTTCACTTTCAAAATCATTCTCCGGCCAGGGAAGAAACATGTCAGCATCGACCACCTGTCGTGGATCAAAACAGGGGAACCGACAGAGGGGGTGAATGATGACTTTCCTGACGCACAGCTGTTTCAGATTGCAGTACTGCCGGAATGGTGCAGGAGTATTGGAGAATACCTGTCAACAGGACAGTTTCCTAGTGAGATGCCAGCAAATGAAAGGCGCAAGTTGATAATCAGGAGCCGTACTTTCCAGTTGACCAACGGATTGCTCTACAAAATGGGATCGGATCATATTCTTAGGCAGTGTGTGTTAGAAGAGGAGATACCGCGAGTGTTAAAAGCACATGAGGGTCTCGCGGGAGGACACATGGGACTTGACATCACTGCGTAGAAGATATTGCTTGCAGGACTCTGGTGGCCGATGGTGTACAACAACGCACGGGAATGGGTCGTCAGGTGTGATACTTGCCAACGGGCCGGGAAGCCGCTAAAGAGAGACTTCATGCCACTTAACCCCTCGCATGCGCAGGGATTTTTTGAGCGGTGGGGATTGGATTTCATTGGACCCTAAGAGCGAGCAAGAATAAATGGTGCTGATACATCATTGTCGCAATGGAGTACTTGACCAAGTGGGCGGAGGGGCGTGCGCTACCAGACAACTCGGCCGTTAGTATAGCAAGGTTTATTTATGAGTAGATCATTACTAGGTATGGAATTCCGTTACAGTTAACAAGTGATAGGGGTGGACATTTTGTTAATCATGTCATTCGACTGCTCACCACTGAATTCAAGATTTGTCATTTATTGTCCAGTCCATACTACCCGAGAGCAAACGGACAGGCCAAGGCTACAAATAAAATTCTGGTATCAATCATCTACAAATCCTGTGCGGTTGAAGGCACAAATTGGGAGGAAAACTTACCGGCCATCCTTTGGGCTTATCGCACAGCGTATAAGGTGACGACAAGGCACACGCCATTCCAGTTAATGTTCAGACAGGAGGCAGTGGTACCGGCGGAACGCATGATTCCGAGCCTGCGAATAGCACAAGAAAATAAGCTAGGTGACGTAGAAAGCTTAAGGGAGCGGCTACATAAATTGAATAAGCTCGAGGAGAAGTGATTGTTGGCGCAGTGGGCGACGGAAGTGACACAGAACAGATGCAAGGTCTGGCATGATAAGCATCTGAAACTCAGTAGGTTTCAGTTGGGGCAATTGGTACTGAAGTATGATGGGCGGAATGAGATTAAGCTAGGGAAGTTTAAGGTCAAATGGGTCGGACCATACCAGATTCGAGAGGTTGGCGACAATGGAGCGATTAAACTGTTGACCTTGGATGGGCAAGAGGTGCCTCACGCAGTCAACGGATCCAAATTGAAAATATACCACACCAGAAAAACTTCGCCGCCATCACCGTTGCAGAATGACTGGATGGCTTCCTCGTCGTCGTTGCAAAACGGCGACGCCTCGAGGCAAAATTGAAGTGCTGTATATTTAATAGAAAAAAAAAAGGAAAAAAAAGAAAAGAAAAGAAAAAAAAAATATTGGAAGGCTGCAAACTGAGGCCCGTGGACTGTGTCCTGTGGGTAGATTGTCCTACGGGCTGTGTTCCGCGGGCAGACTATTCTGCAGACACGTCCTGCGGGCAGCTGACCGCGGGAGAGCTTGCGTGTCTTTTCGTGGACCAATATTACTCTTTCCGCGGGGCAATTGACTCTTTTCCGCGGAACATTGTTTCTCCTCGCGGACTGTTTTACTTATACGCTGTCTTATTTCCTTTCGCAGAACTTCCCTTGCGCACCCGTGCTAACTCTTGCTTTCCTCGGGTGAGTCTACACTGAGACTTTTTCTCTTTCCGTTCGCGGATGTTCTGTTCCCGCGCCAACAATCCTCTTTCGCAATGTGAACCTCGAGGAGATACGGTTGAGGGAAGGTTGTAAAGGTTGGCTGCGATTGAGCGTTAAGGTTGAGGTCACGGCTTGCATAGTTATTGAAATTCATCACACCCTTGTTGTGAATATTGATACAATGAAGTGCCATTAATCGGAAGCAATTTAGAAGGGTTACTCTTTAATCGATTAGATGATTGCAAGTTTTGCTGCCAGATTTGAACTTGCCTCCATGCGACTGTGTCAAGACGGCAAAGATTAGAGGAATTTTTGGGGGCGTGTCATTGCATCGGTATTGATCTCTTATTGTTCCTTGCGGTCTGAATTTTCTTTCCGTAGGCGGTATATTCTTTTAGTTTTCCGCAGTTTGAAGCTCTCTCGCGGCTACCCTTTTCTCTCTCATGGAAGATACTATGCGGAGTGTTTTCTTTCTTCCACGGATGATCATTTAGCTATGACCTCATTGTTTGTCCTGCATGCAAAAGAGGGAACCATTGATTATATAAGGAGAAATAAGCCGCTATTGCATGGAATCGGTAGGCAAAAGGAAGCAGTGGAAGAGTCAGCTGGAGGCAAATATAGAAAAGAATGCAAGGGTTTTGGCATCTGGGATCCGAGTTGTAGGGCTGTTGGGTTCCAGTAGCAAGAAACAAAAAGTCAAGGAAGAACTCACTCATCTCACCGTCCAGTTCGAGGGACTTAATGGCAGCGAATGCCGGAGATGGTGGTAGGAGACTCCGGAGGCAGACCAAATTAAGCAGATTTTGATACGGGCACAGGTACATTGGGCCATCGAGCTTCCAGTTTTTTCCACCCGTTTATTTGAATCAATATTGAGGACAATGATAGAAGCATATAATCGGCACACCCGAACGAGTACATTTTTGTATAAAAAGCACCAGATGACAGTTTCTTTTAAGCCTAGGGATTTCACGAGGGTTTTTGGCATTCCTGGCCTCGGTGGTAAGGTGGAAATTAATAACCACAAGCTCTCTTAGGAACAGAAGGAACATTGGATACAGCTAGTGGGCCGCGATCTTTCACCCGGGGAGATGGATTCAGTGGTTAAGGGGTCAAAATGCAGAGGGCTCTGCAGAGATTTCATTCGGGAGGGTCACTGGAGGTGCATAATGGATGTGATCAAGAGTAGGTTGATGGGTGCGACTTGGGCTTTAGATATTGCATTGCCACAGGTTGTATTCATGAATGGTATCATGCAGGGTATAGTGTATGATTGGGCTTCAGTCCTTGCTAACAGGATGGAGGAATTCATGACGCTTCAACATCGCACTTCTTTATGCCATATGATGCGATTGGTTTGTTTCTGGAGGCAGCGGTTAATCAAATACCCATGGATGATTTTGAAGCACCACCTCGGGGGAATTTGGCACAGGGAGAGCCTTCGATATTTTATTGGAGACATCTGGAGACAGGTGGGACAGCCGCAGGACAGAAAAAGGTATTTCGGGGATTGCAGGCGGCACACGAGGACACTGACAGCAGATAGGAGGAGACTTTGGAAAGCAGTGGGGCGGAGTATGAGGAAGAGAGTACTTTCGCAAAGGTTGGCAGCGAACCAGCAGATAATGAGCCCACATTTTTCACCCTGCCACAGTTGTCCACTTCGGCGCACTTATCCGCTCCTACGTCACACATTCCCCCTTTTGGTCAGGGTCATGCATCGGTTGTGATGACTCTGCCAACTGTAGCAGATGTCCCTCGGGCAGTAGCAGAGCGTGTCCCACCGTCGACAGTTGTTGCACTAGCAACCACTCCAAGAGCGACTTTTTCTGCGGCTGTAGTAGATGTCCCAGTGGAGCCAGCCCCGCAGTGTCAAATTACTAGCACTGGAGCTTGAGCCCCAAGTTTGCTTGGATTTGATTGATTGTGATGCAATTGTCACCTTTTCGTCTTCCTTGTTAGCATCTGCCGAGCCAGTCCAGTCAGCCGAGCCAACATAACAGGAGGGCATGGAGCCCGCACAGTCAAAGCAGTCAGAGGTGATGGATAGAGCCAGCGCTTTCTTGAGATAGCAGTTCTGACTTATCCCTGCCGAGGTTGGTCCGTCCATCCAGTCCCCCGGGCACCTAGGAGTATCAGCTACAGCACCAGAGCCTCAGGAAGTGGGGGTGTCGCAGGCCGTGGTTGCGCCGAGAATAGAGGAGGCTGCACCAGATGTGGGCATGCTCCTTGCAGATGAGGAACAAAATAGTGATGCCGAGTGGACGATGGAGGGTTTTGCAAAGGATTATGGGTCGGATGAGGACAGGTGCAGAGACTACCTTAGGGCTATGAAGGTTGCGCTGCAAAAGGGACATGATGTGGCATTGCAAGCTATGACTCGGTGAAGGGAGTGGCATTTGGTTCGAGCTTTCATCAGGGAGATTTGTTCGCAGCGGTTCTGTTCATGTTTTGAGGAGAGGGGTTGGCCAACAGTCGAGACACCGGAGATGTTGGCGGATTGGACTAGTGAGCCGGAGTTGGGGCTGCGCAACACTCCGCTAGAGAAGCTGGAACATGAGATCATGGCACTATATAAGGAGATTTATTATGCCCGCAGGTGTGCAGCCGTGGACTGGGCAGCAGACAAGATTGCGGCCAAGAGATCTCTAGCAGTTGAGAGGGAGGCTAGAGAGAAGTTAGCAGCGGATTTGGCCACTCAGTAGGCAACATGGGCAGCTGAAAGGGCAACGTTGTTGAAGGATAAGGAAGCAGTTGTACGAGATAAGGATGCAGTAGAACAGGAGTTGCAATTAGCAAGGAAGCAGGCTATGGATGTGGCGCTTCTCCTGAAGGAGGCCGTTGAGGTTAATTCACGGATACAGAAGGATTTGAGCATCCGGACGGAGTAGGTCTATGAGTTGCGTCGGCAGTATCATTCTTCAGGGGCACCACCTCCTCTAGTATTTTTTGTTTTATTGTATGTGGTTGTCTCCTATTTTGTTAGTCGTCAGGAGACGACTTTTCTTTTTGGGGGGGATGATGTCGTCGGTAGAAGCTGTGGCTGACAGGGTGTTGTCGGTAAAGATTTTGTAGCCGATGAGCCGACGGGTTCATATTGTTGGTAAAGATTTGTAGCCGACGAATAGATTAGTATTGTATGTGGCCGACGGACCCCTTCTGGAAGGTTCGACAGAAAGTAATTATACCCCATCTGGGTACATTGTAAATCATCTTATCTTATCTTATCTTATTTTATCACCAGTTATGTAATCTGTTGGCTTATGCGAATAACAGAGTACTTCTGTTCGAGTTCATTATCTGTGTGCATTTCTTAATTAACCTATGCAGTAAACATGATTGAGTAAAAAGGGGGGGCATTGTTGTGGCTGGGTTCTCTTCTTTTTAGCATTTCTTCTTTGTATTTCTTCATCATGGATCAAACAAATATGCCCATCCTAACTCCATACAATTACTTTGAGTGGAAATCACGCATGACAATTCACTTAAGGAAAGCTGGATTAAATAGGATAACTATGGGACTTGAAATTGAACCTAATAAAGATGAAGATAAGCCTAAGTGGTTTAACAAATGTGATGAGGCATATGGAACATTGTGTTTCTTTGTTTCTCCTGACTTGCTATTTCACATTGAGTCTTTGGATACACCAAATGAAATATGGACAACGCTAGAAACACTATTTGGCACACAATATTCAATGAGGGGTCATATGTTGGAAAATGAACTAATTAGTTTAAGTCTAGGCAATTTCAACACAATCCAGGATTTCTTCACCAAATTGAAATCACTAAGGTTGCAGTTAAAACAATGTGGAATTGAAAAAAATGATGAACAACTGATTCTTAGTATTCTCTCTAAGCTAAGTTCAGAATATTCTGTGTTTGTCTCTACCTTCTATGCTACTAAGGGTGCACTTGGTACTCAGTTCACCATGCCATCTTTAGATGATTTTGCTATCAATCTCACTCGAGAACAGGACAAGCTAATCCAGATGGGCACTCTTAAGTCCTCTAAGTCACATGCCTTGCGAACCAAGGCACAAAAGAACAAAAATGACAAAGTAGTAACAACAATAGTAAGGATGAGAAACAAAATAATAGCGAGGAAAAGAAGGATCAGATACCGGTTGCTTCAAAAGCAACTATTGATACCCCATCCTCCAAGGGCGATAAGCCTAAGAAAGAAAAGGTCAAATGTGCCTATTGTAAAAGACCTGACCATGATGAACATAAATGTTTGAAGAAACAAATTGATCACTTGACATACATTCTTGAGAAGAATAATATTAGTGTTCCTGAGTCTATCAAACAAAGTTCTAATGAAGGGTCTAAAAGAAAACAGCAAGGGGAAAGGAAAGGGCAAGGCTCTTGTTGCAGTTGCTTCTTCACCATCCACTTGGGTTCTTGATTTAGGTGCTTCACACCACATGGCTTCATCTAAGGAAGAACTTGCATCCTTGGAGTTGTGTACTATGCCTTCTATTTTGATGGGTGATGACACTCCTGTTGAGGTGTGTGGGAGAGGGTCTATTGATGTGGGGGTTCGCACATTCCATGATGTTCTTTGTGTACCCTCATTATCAACTAATCTCCTATCAGTATACCAGATCACTCACACAGGTTCAGGCAAGCGGGTTGAGTTCACTCCTGATTCCGTGGAGATATGTGAGTTGCACAGTGATTCTATAGTTGCAGTTGGGAGAGCAGATCATCAGTCACGACTCTGTTTTCTCACTTTGTTCCTGATCCTCCTTCGTCTGTTTTGCTCACTCACTCCAATGATGTGAGTAAATTATGGCATGAGCGGTTTGGCCATCTTAACTTTCGCTATTTGCATCAGCTCAACCAGCAAAGCATGGTCAATGGGTTGCCTTCGGTTCAGTTCTCAAGCGATGTTTGCCAAGCTTGCATTCTTGGTAAGCATCCTAAGGAAAAGTTTGACAAAAGTAAGGCATGGAGAGCTTCACAGATAATAGAGTTAGTTCATAGTGATTTGGCTGGTCCATTTCAACATCCTTCTTTCAGCAGGGCCCGATACGTCCTCACATTCATTGATGACCTTTCTCGATATACTTGGGTGTACTTTCTCAAACAAAAGTCAGAGGTATTTGATCATTTTCAGGACTTCAAATTTTTTGTAGAAAAGCAAGCCGGGAAAGCCATCAAAGTTTTGCGCACAGACAATGGTGGTGAGTATGTCAACCATCGGTTTGAAAGATTTTGCACTTCAGAGGGGATTGATTTATAGCATTCAGTTTCATACAATCCTCAGCAGAATGGTGTTGCAGAACGAAAGAATTGATCCTTGAAGGAAATGGCAAACTGTATGATTCACTCTAGATCTCTTGCACCACAGTATTGGGCAGAGGTCATTAACTGTGCTTGTTATATCTAGAACCATGTTCTTCATCGAGCCTTGAAGGGAGTTACTCCTTTTGAAGCTTGGAGCGGTCAGAAACCATCATTTAAGCACTTTCGAGTTTTTGGCTCTCCTACATGGGCCCACATTCATGCAGAGAAACGTAAGGCCTTGGATCCGCAAAGCAGACCTTGCATATTTGTAGGTTATCCTAATGGTGTGAAGGGTTATCGGTTGCACCACCCTACTACACATGAGTTATTCATTGAGAGGAGTGTTTAGTTTGAGGAAGGATCTTCAAGCTCACTTTCTATCACTTTTCCAATTCCTACTTTGATATTGGAGTCACTTGGAATACATGACAGATCTTCTGATGAGTCAGATTCACCTATACGGTCTTCTACCTCCACTTCTGATGCAGAGAGCGATTTAGAGAACTCACCTCCTTCCTCTCCTAGTCATCATTCAGAGGTTAATGATTCCCTGCCAAATTCTCCATCTTCCGATCCACTTTGGGCTAGACAGACCTTGCAGTTCGTAGGTGATTGGGTTGGGGATCCATCAGACACTAGGCAGACTTGTTCAAAATTCCAGGATGCTCCACATGTCTTCATTGCTACTGCCTCAGATCCACAGTCCTTTCATGAGGCTTCTGGTATTCCTGAGTGGGATACAACTATGCAGGAAGAGTATAGTTCCTTGATGAGGAACCACACTTGGGATCTTGTCCCTCTTCCTAAGGGAAGATGTAGTGCCTACCCTCGTTCACATCTTCTCTGGACATATTATTGCTATTGTTATCAGACTTTGATGGACTAGTTTATGTAGATGGATTAGTGGTATTGTTTTGACACTATCAGACATTATATTATGGATTCAGTTATCATGTGATGAGATCATTTAGACTTCACATTTCATGTATGTATGATGATCACTATATTGTTTTCGGTTACTGCTGATGATTAGTTAGATGGTTGATTATCTTATGTGTTTTATTATGGATACTTACCCCATACTTGCATGTGTATGGTGTGCGTGTTTTCTTATTGTATGGCGTTTCTGATGTGGTTAAGGAAGGGAGTCGTAGTCACCTGCCTAGTCGGGATCTACACGATGCACCACTTCCTGCCATTGCCTGTTTAGCTTAGCACTATATATTTTGTATGTACATGCATGGCTTTTCTGCAGGTTGCAGGTACCGGGTATCGACTTCCCTGAATTGCCAGGATGAGCGTACCCTATTATACTATCTCAATGATAAGAGAGGGGAGATAAATTCTCAAGTCCAAATCCCAAACCCTAAAACCATTTGTCCTAATGAGTTAGGATAAGTATCTGAGTTGAGTACCCACTGAATGTGTCAGATGACATATTTTGTAATTTTTAATCTTTTAGACTGATTTGGTATGAATTGTTCCATGATGGGTTTTCATATTTTATCATGAAGGTCCAGGGTGAATTTTCTATTAACTAAGTTTTAATAAATAGATTTAATTAACAAATTAATTATTTGAGAGATTAAATATCATGATTTTGATATTTTGATTATTAATTAAAGGAGAATTAATTGAGAGAAAAGAATTAAATTAAAAGAAAATTAGAAATTAAAATAAATAATAAATTATAAAATATTAATTAATTAATAAACAAATACTAATAATAAATTATAAAATATTAATTAATTAATAAACAAATATTAATAATAAAAGTTATAAAAAAAATTAAAATAAAAGTTATGAAGATTAAAGTGGAAGTTACAAATATTTAAATGGAAATTAATTTAAAAGTTATTGGAGTTATAAGTTTGCATGGAAAATAATGCAGTTCCCTATTTTTCATGTGTCAACAACACGGGGGTTAGTGCATCAATTGAGCACATGGAGTCTACAACCCTAGGGCTTATCTAAAAGGTTGGAAATAGGTCCATGCTTAGTTGGTGATATCTTCCAGCCGATTCTAGAAGCATTCTAGGGTTATCCGAAAGCTCTTTATATTCGGGCATTCCTTAATAGCTTGGGGGAGAGCGGGGACATAGCGTGGATAGTATGGTTAGTGCGGAGAATAGTTGAGGCATTGGAGGATTCGGGAAAATTCTGAAGAAGGGAAGCTTACTCTGCGGGTTGTTTGAGGATAAGCGAGTTTAGCATCAGAATCCGGGTAGATTCTTGTGATTTCATTATGATACTTCTGCATCTTGCTTTCCCCTGTCTTCTTCGTATTTTCCATATGTCTTCATTGTGCATTTTCAATTTGGGGCAATTAAGTTTTATTTAAGAATTCTATATGTTTAGATCTGAAAATAATATGGACTAGGGTTGCAATTTCATGGACAAACCCATTAGAATTAGTCATCAGAGAAATTCTTAAGGGAACAAGTTCATAGAGAGGTTCTGAAAATGAAAGCTTGTAATTTTATAAACAATTTGAGATTCTGTATATACATATATATATACATATATATATATATATATATACATATATATATATATATATATACATATATATATATATATATATATACATACATAAACCTTGTTATATACATACATACATACATATATATATATATATATATATATATATATATATATATATATATATATATATATGATATGTATTTATATAATTGTATCCTTATTATGGCGGAATCGCAACTTGTTAAATCGCATTGCGATTGTTTGATTTCATAAAAACTAATGCATATTGGGTGGGGGCGGAATTCGCACCCTGTACCCGTGTATTTAAGGGGCGCGCGGTACCTGCTGCGTAGTGTACCCGCGACTGCATTGGTCGCAGGGTACCCGCGGCAATGGTCGCTACAGTGACAGCCGACGGTATATTGATTCGGCTCTGTTCTAAGGAAACTTTGTTATTCGATTTCCTTATGAATCGAAATTAATAAAAATTCAGTTCTTTTTTTTATAAAATGCAAAAATATTAAATATTATATTATATATGTACGTATGTATATGTTTAAATATAAATATATATATATATGTATATATGTAATATATATATATATATTAAAAGATTTAAAGTTGTTAATAAAAGATTTATAAATTCATCGCTTTTTTAATGATGAATAGTTTTGTAATTTTATAGTTTTAACTATTATGAATTAATAGTTTAAGATTATAAGATAAATGAAGCATATGAAAGTTAAGTTAGTGGAAACGTCTTTTAAATGTTATAATTGGAAAACTGGAGTTTAGAGGGAATTTTTAATCCATCCAAAAAAATTAATACATGGAAAAACGTAGGAAAATGTTCTTTCTCTAAACTTGGAATACAAAAACTGAGATTATGCATATGAATTCAAATTTGAAAATTTAGCAAACCAAAAACATGTGTTTACATTGTGTATTCATTATACTAATGTTTTGGGTCTTGGGTTGACTAGTGTTGACCGGTATAGGACGTCTACCAGAGGCTTGGGGGTTATGTGAATGTGATGTCTTGATGATGTTTTCATTCGATCTTTATAAACCCAACCATGCTTATGTGATGGAATGCTCTATGAGTTGATTGTGAATACTGATTGTTATAGTTGAGATTTCTTATGTTTGGAACCCTTGACTTAACCATTATTTTGGTCATCGATCAGTTGTCCTTGGATATATTCTAGTCGCCATGGTGGGACTAATATGTGGATTTATTATTGATGATGTCATGATGTGACGTGTTGACTCAACCATTTTGGAGTCTTCGATCAGTATGATTTTGAGATATATTTTGGTTATAGAGAACCAATGGATATTTTGATTATCAGTGATACTTCAGTTGCCAATAGAGAGCTGTTGTGTTCATGATTTTCTATGGATGTTGCTCATGGTGATTTGATGCTTTTATGCATATTTAATGATTTTTAATCATGGATATTTGTTGATTCCTTATTATGGTGATTTTGTGGACTTTCTTTATGATTATGATACCATGAGCATTAGGGTAGGATATCTGCATGTAGTGTCGGGAAGTGGCTTGCAATGGGGGCCGGGGCCCTAAGAGGCTGCCAGGGTAACTCATTGTAAGTTGGTTAATAAGTGATAACATTCACACACTTAATACTAACTGAATGAACCTAAAAAGATAAGAGTTTTGGTTCTCGCCCATGCCTTGAGTGCTTGTATAGGCTAGGATTGGAGTAGAGAGAACGCATGGTTGCGACCTTGCATTCCATAGTATGCCTTGTCAGTATGAAAGGATACTAGTGACCGCATGAGATCTGTATGGACTCGTGGAGTTTAGCTAATTGCCAGGGTAACTTGTACGAGATAAATGCGATGACACTTTTCCGCTTGCATAGTAGGTTCCTACATGTCATTGTGTGCCTCTGGGAAGTAGATGTCTGTTTTGTGTTTGGAACCTTTGAGTTAGTATACTTTTTGGATTCCTGGACTTTAGAGTCGTGTGCTATGTGGTTTTGAAAACCTGTTTTGGGACTTGAGATTATCTCCTCAGCACGGTGGGAGTGGACCACTTAGGTACCACGCGGTCGGGTGGTAGTGTATTTTCCACTTTTATCATTTGAGATTCATTGAGACTTTGTGGTTAATGCGTCCTTTGTGATGGTGGATATGTATCCTTTCATTGATGATTAGCATATATTAGATGATGATATCTTATGCTTTACTTTTTATGTTAGTAGGATGTTAGGAGTGACATTCCTACTATGATAATACCGATGACCTCTTCGGTGCTTGGAATGTTACGCATGGAGGGATGGCTAGGATCCACGATGGTCTAATGATGCTATTAACGGTTGGGAGGAACCGTGCACTTAGTTTATTTATTTGATCTTTCTGATAGATGTAAATGGCTTTTATGATGATGTATCATGAGTATCATGTGATTATCTTTACTTTGATGTATCATGGATTAGAATAGGATGATGTACCTTATTCTACATATGTATATTTTTTTAAGCCTTCATACCCTGTGACATGTACAGTGGATGAATGAGCAGTTGGATATGTAATAACTGAACATTGGACTTATCATATTATTTCATGTGGATGTTGTACTAGATGGATTCATGTAAGTAATTCACGTTAAGGGGATCTTAAAGAATGTAATCTGTTGTATATGTTAAGTTTACTCTTTAGATGGACATTGCTATTGCTTCCGTTATTGTGCATAAGTTGTAAGTGGTAATTACTTTAAAAAAAAAAATGCTACCAAACTTAGTGAAATACTAGGTTAATTCTTTGGATCCCTTGACGGGGCATTACAGAAGAAAACTTGTTCGATGTAAGTGGATCTATTGAACAAAATTTGCAGCAGATGGGTCAGTTGACAAACACAAGGCTCGCTTGGTTGCCAAAGGATTCTCCTAGGTTCCTGGGATTGACTACTTTGAGACTTTTGCGCCAGTTGCCCAAATGAATTCCATTTGACTTGTTCTTGCCATTGCTGCAGCTAATCGTTGGGAAGTACATCAGATGGATGTGATCTTCATGAGGAGATCTACACGGAGAAGCCACAGGGCTTCCTTCAGGATTCTTCACTTGTGTGCCGTCTTTGGAAGTCTCTCTATGGCCTCAAACAGGCTCCTCGGGCCTGGTATGCCAAGATGGACTCTGTTGATGCGAGTTTTGTGTCACTACATAACATATTAGTAATTGGATGCTTGATACAGAATATCAAATACACAATTCCTCTCTTGAAAAGTTATCTCTCATGGGACATGAGTATAACTCCAATGTTCCTTACACCGTTGGATACTCGCTCAGTTTTATCAATGTGATTTGCTGGTAATCACGTAGGCGGCCTTACGTTTTCTTGTTTGAGAAAAATTTGGATCTTGGTGAGAAAATGGAGATGGTGGTTCGGTGTGAATGCTAGATGATGTTGATGGCGCGATGATGGCAATGTAGGGTGAATGGCGATGGAAGGTGAGAATGCCGATGTTTTGGTTTACTTCTCTAACTAACCTCTTCTAAGCATGAAATTTGGCTACTCAACTACTCCTACTCCTAAGAATGGAAGGTTAGCAGATGGACGGGGATCGAATCTAATGAAGGCTAACCAGCGGCCCTACCTCCATAGATGCAACGCTTCGAAGGAAAGTAAACTAGATCACCACACAAAGCCTCCCAACCAGCCGCTAGGATGCTAGTGGCCTAGTGTTGACCCCTATCAAACATCTACCAAAGCTACCATGCAACTATCCATTTTATTTTACTCTTACTCTAACAACTTGAAATGAAATTGCTTCAACTTGAAAAGAAAATTTAACTATGTGGAAGTAGAAAACATGCAATAACACCCAATGTTCTTAGTCAACATGCAATGAAAAAGAGAGCAGTTTGGTATTATTTTCGCAACAATTTCTCCAACCCCCCCCCCCTTTTACAAATGAGAGCCAATGGCCTTATATAGAGGTCCAAAATACAATGGACGGTAGAGATCAAAACAAGATCGACGATCCAGATTGGATCCAAAAACCCTAATTAGGGTTGCCACCCCATCGGCCAATGAGAAGATGCCACCTCATCAATGGACCAATGAAAAAAGTACAAAAGTGGCAACCAATGAGAAGGCACCAAAATGGTGGCCAATCAGAAACAAACACTTGTCCTATTCTAGAAGAAAGAGAAAGTTGCCACTTGAGCTTACATAAGATGATCTTCTAATATAATTCTTCCTTTTTCTTTTGTTCTTTTAGCTAAGGCGATGAACTTAGCTAGCCTTTTGTTAACTTCTTCCATAGGAGGACAAGGTGTGTGCTTCGCTCGGAGTTCTGCTGACTTTGCCACGCTGTTTGCTGCTTGTAGTATCCTTTCGTGATCCTTCTCATATTCCTTTGCAAACCCAATAAAAGCATTGAGTGAGGAAAGGGTGTTCAGATGTTTCCTTTTGACGACAGCCTTTCCTAACTCATCCAATCTCAATCCAAATCCTGTCTCACTGACATCCTCCTCTCTAATACCCTCAAAATCAAGCGCCACCCCAACGTCGCTCATCATGGTCGAAATGGAAGTGTCGACGCTTGGGCCGTGTTGTGCAATCTCATCATGAATTTCTTCAAGTGTTCTGAATCTGGTAGTCAATGCGACATACCAAGATTCAACTATGCTCAATCCTCTCTCATCAACCAACCGGGCTCTTTCCAAATATGCCTCCGGTAGCCTAATGAACGCCTGCAGCCTAGGAATAACCAAATCCTTGATGGGAAGAAAATTCTTCCATTCCTCTTCAAATAATCTGAATTTGTTTCTAACAGTCACCAATGACTGGAATGTTGAGATGAAGGAGGGCAAGAAATTTCGCCCATCTTGGATTGTATCATAGATCCAACCCCTTACTTCATATAACTGAGCTGATACCTCTTCTGAATTGCTCCCGCTGTCTTGAGGAAGGGCTGCCTGATGTAGCTGTTGGATTGGCTGGCAATCTCTCCAATATTTGTTTTCGGCCTCCAACTTTACTATCTTTTCGTTTGCCTTCCTCAATCTTTCTCTGATTGATGCTATGCCTTCCTGAACCTCCTCACATTCCATATCATCTGTATTTCTTCCCAAATTATGTTCTACTATTTCGTACTCCTGGGCTGCAATCTCATCCGCTGCCTTATTGACTGTTGGTATAGCAATCTGAACCCTTCGGTGACCATCACTGTCGCTTCTGATTACCCTTGCCACCGTATTTGCCATCTGTTTTTGGTTCTCGCTATCATCCTTTTCTATTAGTCCTTGGATATCATCAACTGCGTGAGCCATTACCACCTCGCCTCTCGGCATAAGCATTTGCCTTAACCATAGTGGTGCAGTGCATCTCCCCAAATCCGGATTCGGTTCGACCAACAAAGCATCACCAATGGCCTTAGACGCCTGACTTATCTCTTCAATATCAATCGGCCCATCTTCTTCTCTACTAGTTTCTGCCATATTTCCTTGCTGGTTCTCCGAGAGAGGGGAGTACTCTGTACTTTCACTGTAGCCACTTGATTCCGAATCAGAGCTCACCTCCACTGCGGCCCCTTTATCACTCGAATTGACCTCTTGGCTTCTAGCCTTAGTTATACTCTCCCTTGACGGCGCTGCTCGCTGTCTCTTGGCTGGAGGTTCCGAACGTTCTTGGCTTTTCTCTACCTCCAAAGCCCTCTTCTTGCTATTTCTAACTGTCTTCGATTGCCGGCCACTTCCTTCACCCTTCTGTCCGATTGATTCTACCAGACCTTCCTTCGGTTTCATCATCTCATAAGTAAGGAGAACCTTTTGTCTTTGTAGCTTTCTCAACTTGGCATTATACCACGACTCGGTATGCAAATCTACTGTCCTTGTGACTGCCTCCAAGGAAGGATCCTGATGATCGTCCCAATCCACTGGATTCAACTCTGTTCCAACTACTGTCTCATAGTCTTCTCTCAACACACTACGATCATCCTCCAATTGATCGGGAATATCAAGGCCTCTCCATCTGATATCTCTCATCATGTTCACCGACAATCTCGAGAAAGCTAGCTTTCTCACGTGAAAATCATCCTTTGCATTGGCCCAAAAGTCCTTTATAGTGGGAACATGCTTAAATTCGCTTCCATGAGATGCCTTGATAAGACCAACAGGGTCGAATCCTTGCCTTGCTCTGTACCATCCTAGATGATACCACTCCAATTCCTTTTCCGCAGCCTCAAAGGTGGCCCGATTTGGGCAACTATCATTGCCAATTATAATTGAGAAGGAAACGCCTGTTTTCCTCTCATTCCTCATTACTCTATCATAGTGCTCAAGCTGCCTAGCCAATTCCATCAAAACTACCTTGTCGGGCGGGTATCTTGGAAGCCTCTTGGGACAAACTGTACTTCCTGCCACTCTAATGTATGTGAATTGCGGGAATTGGATGAACCAACTCCCAAACTTCTTAATCCTTGCTTCTGCTTCCGATGAAAGTCTCTTAGCAGGCGCCCCTTGTAATACCCTTACTGTCTTCATGGCGAATGCATCGCAAAACATCTTGTAATCCTTGTTATTGTGCAAATGAAGCTGCGGATAGCATTCATGCACCAAATATTGCCCCGGCCCATTACCAATCTCTCCTAAGGCCCTAAGTCCCGGACTCTCATACAATCTAGCAATTAAGTAAAACAGATAGGATCCCATGTAGAATTGCCTTTGGTTTTGAACTGTTCTAAGTTGCAACTCTAAATTTTCACTTATGATCCTAGCCCAATCAAAATTTCCTTTTCCCTTTTCAATTTCATCAATGAAGAAGTACATCCAGTTTTCGAATTGCATAGCTTGAGCTAGGCCCATGATCCGGCTGAGAAGAACAATGAGATCGCCATATTCCGGCTTGAAATCTGCCACTGTAAGCCTTGTTGATTTGTTAACTCCTTTCCTTCCTTCGTGTATCCAATTCCGCTTTAGATGTGAGAAGTAGGCCTCTTGGTTACCTTGAAATGATTTGGCCGCCTGATCCACCATTACAACTGTCATGCCCTTGCTCTGGGGAATATTAAATGTCTCTTCAATTGCTTGTTCACCAATGTTGGCCAACACTCTCTTCCTTTCACCAAAAATGATGGATTTACTGTCTAGATCAAATCTGGATGCACACTCCATAATCAATTCCGGACAAGGCAAAGTAGGAGGAAAAGCTGCTGCATGTACAATTCCGCTCTTGTATATCCTCTTTGCCAAGGGGGATTGTCCTTCCTTTAGTCTGTCCCTCATCCGTATCATGTCCACTGTAGCGATATTAGTATCGGTTATTTTCTTCATTTTCGAGAAGAAGGAAGTTTTGGGCGTCATATCCTCTTTGTCTTTCTTAGCGTTTGCCCGCTTGGGATTCTTACTTGCACTATCATCCTCCATGCTCGTCGCCCTATTAAGGGATGGTAGAGTGGTGGACCAAAAGGCAAGAAGAACCAAGTAGTGCAATTCTTAGAAAAGAGCGAAAGAATGGATGTCAGCTTAAGCACTCCTTGCAACTCTAGATGATGACTTTCACCTTAACTAATAATCTTACAGCAACTTTTCGGAACCCGGGATATGACATCAAAGAATTACAAATCCCTTTGCAAATTAGAAAACAAAGCCTCTAAGCTTATCCAACACTTGCCTTCTATGCAAAAATCAAACTTTCATATGTATCTCTTCTCCCAACAAAATTGCCCAAATCTGATATAAAAATTGCAGCCCCTCTAGAAAATCAGAATTTTGTCTTCCACAAATTTCGGCCCCCACAAAATTCGGCTCCCACAAAATTCGGCTAAGCATGAAAAAAAATCTGCCCTTCCACAAAATTCGCCCAAGCAAAGAAGGAGCAAAATCTGTAAAATCTGCCACCTAGGGCACAAATCGCAGCCCACAAAGTGGAGCAAAAATCCCCAAAAACGCAAAAAATCTAGCCCTTAGACAAATCGCCCAACAATGGCAATGGAGAAATTGCCCAAAAATCGCCAAAAAATTGCCTTCCACCAATTTCGCCCAAGTCTGGAAATCTGCCCTTGCTTCAAATTCGCCCAAGCATGAGGAGCAAATGAATTGATGAAAATGAAATGGGAGGGGACTCCCTTTATAGCAGCTTTCACCTTCCTCCCAGGCTGGCCGACTTGGTCCTATAGAGGAAAAAAAAAATCAAAATTAAAGCTAAGTTAGTGGCCCACTTTAAATACTTTGCCAAAATTTTAATTTTCTAAAATGAAAACTGCACTTTTAATTTACTAATTAACCACAAATTGCAAAACGAAATTGAATGGTGCCTTGGGGATGCTAAAAATTTCTATTTAATGAGGGTTTGCTAATTAATACATCCTTGAAGTTGAATTTTGGCTAACCAAAAGCCATTTCTTAATATTAATTTACCAATTTCATTAAATACCAAAAGCTTTCAAGGCAAATTTAATCTATTAAAGCCAATTTTTGCAATTTTCCTCTAAATCGATTTTGCTAAATAATTAAAATTTTATGACAAAAAATAAAATTGCCTCTAGAGTAAAAATCGATTTTGCAATTTAACTTCATCTTACAAAATTAAATTCTATTTCACCAAAAAAAAAAAAGATTTTCCAAGAACCTAAGTCTAACGAAAAATTTCCTTATTTGAAAATTATTCAAATTTACAATTAAATCCAAATTTTCAAAAGAAATCGTCTAAGTACAAAATTCACAATCTTATCCTGCCAAGTTGAAATCAATTTTGAACTTATTCGGCCTAAGGATAGAACTGATAGCTCTGGAAAATCAAGTTGAAATCGGGTGAAAAATACATCTAACCTTCTCCACTGGCCCTAAAGGCGATTAAAAAGGGGGTCCCCAAGAATTTGGGGCGATGTGTGAAAACCTCACAACAGACTCATTCCTTCAATCAGTTGGGTTCACTCGGTGCCATTCTGATCCTAATGTCTACATTTTGCAACAAGGTGATTCACTTCTATTTTTGGTTTTGTATGTTGATGACTTGCTGATCACAGGAAGTTCTTCACCCACCATTAAGGCTGTCAAAGTGGCCCTTCAGGATAGTTTTTTGATGACTGACTTGGGCTTGTTGCATTACTTTATTGGGATTGAGATCTTTCAGTCTCCTTCCGGGATCACCATCACATAGTCACTCTCGAGGTTTCATATGGATGATTGTAAGCTTGCTTCGACTCCCTTCCTTTTTGGAGTCAAACTTGAGGCTCAGTGTTCTTCTCCACTTGTTGATGGCACTTTCTACTGCCAACTTGTTGGGAGTCTCATTTATTTGACTCATAGGAGACCTGGCATCTCATATGTCGTAGGCATGGTCTCTCGATTCATGCAGGACCCCATGAGCTGCACTGGAAAGCAGCCAAGCGGATCCTTCACTACATTCAGGGTTATCACAATTGTGGGATTCACTACGCAACAGGTATTGAGCTTGATTTGGTGGGCTACACAGATTCAGATTGGGCAGGTGATTCTCAGGATCGCAAGTCTACTTCAGGGTACAACTTCTCACTTGGTTCAGGTCCTATTTGTTGGTCGAGCAAAAAGCAGTTTGCTATTACTCTATCTTCTATTGAGGCTAAGTATCAGGGGGCTATAAATGCTGCCACTGAGGCCATTTGGCTTCAACATCTTCTCACTGAGTTTGGTATCCAAATTAGACGGCCATTAGTCATATTTTGTGACAACCAGAGTGCCATTCAGATCTCACAGAATCTGGTTCATCATCAGCAGACCAAACACATAGAGGTGCACATGCACTACATTCGAGAGCTCATCCATGGTCACGTCATTGACCTTCGTTATTGTCCGACTTTCGAGTAGGTTGCTGATATCTTCACCAAACCCTTCACTGAGAGCAAGTTCTTTCATTTGTGAGCTTTGCTAGGGGTGTGGGATGCTTCATCTTTTGGGGGGGGCCTCTTCCTCTCACTCAGAGTCCTTACTTTTTTTGGGGGGTCTCTTTTCTCTCTCTTTTGGGAGAATCTTATATACATGGGTACCTCATCAGGCTTGACTTGCCGGGATCCATTTCTACATCCACCTAAGCTTCGCTTATAGGGGGGTGTTAGTGTAGTTTTTTATTTCCTAGTAGGTTATTTATTTTTCTCTATATTGCTAGGTTTTTCCTACACTTTTAATAATCTCGCTTAGGTTAATAAAGCATGTCTTATTAGGTGAATGGTTGCGAGGTGTCACCTTCTTACATGTGAGCATCCATTAACTATCTTGGGAAGATACTTTGCTATCTTTAGTCCGATAGATGGTTGCTCCTCATTGGTTGGTGTTGCCACCTCCTCCCTCTTCCTAGCCTATATAAGCATGCTACCTGGCTTGTATTTGTATCTCTTGTTTTTGCATCCTCTTAATGCTATTTTGCTTCTAGCATTTGCATTACTCTCTTGGAGACTAACTTTGTGTTGCTATTTTGATTTTGTATCATTTGCATTCATAGTTTATATATTTATTCTTTGCACTAGTTTTCTGGGTTATTAATCTTTTCAGATTCTAACACTCTGCAGCCAATTTCTCATACTATTACTCACACAATTGTTTTCCTGGTAGTGTTCCTACTGACTGCTATCGTTCAATCCTCAAGAACAAATCCTTAAACTATTTGAGCTTCTTTTCTTGTTTCAGTCATTCTCTAGGCGTTTAACCTTCCTTTTGAGATCATGAATTGATGGCATTCCAACATAATGAAACAAGGAAATCAGATTACATATTTTATTTATAAGATTTTATTTGCCTTTTTGTATATCTCCATATTGACAATCAATGATTGGTCTTAATTTCAATAATACTACTTCCATGGTTCTGACTTTGTGTGTTGGGTTGGGGTAGTGTTGAATGAAGTTGCAAGTGTCAATAGATAGATTTATGATCATCACCTCTTAAGCATAAACAAGCTTATAATCTTTGATAGGTTACCAATTGGAGAATATTACTATTTTAACCCTCCATGTGTCTTCAACACAGGGATTTTCCATTTCTTGAATTAACTGATACATCAAATCAAGTTAAATATGCATAGTAGTTTTTTGACATTTTTAGTCAACTGTCTTGTAATTGGTGGTGGAATATGTGCACAGTAGTACAAGAAATGCTTCAGATTAAGTGGCCGTTTTGAAGAACATAGATCCCTCTATTTTTTGGACCTTTTGTATAGAAATGTATATTTATTCAATAGTAAAAGATTATAGAAAACTTGAGAGGGTAGAATCAATTTTGATCAGGCAAGTAAATAGAGAAAAAATATATCAATCTCAGTATCTTCAGTATACAACAATAAATTATTGTCACAATCTTTTTCGTTTTTCTTGTAATGGAGGTGGTAGGGCACCACTTAAGATGTTATGTTGAGATCCAAAGATGCCTCTGCAAGCACGCACTGGTTTGCCCCTACTCTGCAATAGGCAGCAGCTTTATGGACCTGACACCAGATGTTATGCCACCTTAAAAGAATGCAACCAGAACGATCCTCAACTTAATAAGAATTATCATGGAAAACAAAGATCTTTTTAGACCTACGATCACCTACTTGGATAAGAATTTCTTCTAATAGGCTCTTGTAGTGATTGCAGCTAACATGTAGTAAGAGTAAATCAAACTCATTCGTGGAACATGTTTTGGATAAAAGACAATAAAAATAAAAATCTTGAAAGTAGGGGTTTGTCACCAGTCAAAATATGTAAAAATAGAAAGAAACAGAAGAGTGACCAATATATACAAAGGTTAATAGTTATCATCTGGATTTACAAAAGTAATAAAATATATAATTTGTATAGTAAAATACTTCGTGAAGTGCAAGTCCCCATAAAAATTAAAATCTCTAGGACTACAATATGGAACCTCCAATTATGTGTCAATCACATATGCTGTCCCCTAACATGTCCACATCATCCTGTAAGGTACATTCTCCAAATTATCCGCTCCATCCTCTCCAAATTGTAGTTTGAGCCTCCTCATAGACTAGAGTCTCATTTTATATCCTATTCTATGGTAGAAAATTGACCCCATCATCCAAATTCTTAGTGGTTTTTAATTTGGCATATGTTATTCATACAATGGAGGTGGGAGTACATCCGTTCCTGACTGTTCCAATCTGAAAACCATAGGATTTCCTTCTAGGAAAGGCAATGGGGGTAACCTCACAGTCATCTGTAACTTTCACACTTATCCGAGGAATGGCATCATAATGCTAAGGTTGCTAAGAGATGTAAAAACCATTATACAATCTACTCAGGAAATTCTTGTTCTCAACACATAGTAGACACAATTGTATATGGTACTGTACACAAACCTCACCCGTCAACATGCTGAAACTTGAATGTTTTTAAATGCCTAGAATCTCTGGAGTATGCACATACTGAATCTTAATTCCCTTTTAATATGTCGGGTTGATGTTGTTTGCATATTGATCAAGATAGAAGGATCACACAGTTCCTCAATGAAGTTATATTCATAACTTTGTTCTCCATGGCTAAATTCATCAACTACAGTTTCTACCGTGTCTTGGGTAATTGAAAATTCCATCACCTAAGTTTATCAAGGATTTATGAACTGGAAACTTCCATAATCTTAATTATCAATGAAATTATATTCATAGGTTTGCCCTCCATGGTAAAATTGTCTTGGGTAAATCAAAATTCTATCACCAAAATGGTAACTACCTCATTCTCAATGATCTAGATGGATGTTTCTTCTAGCATTGTGTTTTTATAAAACCAATGAGGACGGGCTTATTACTTATGCATAAAAAAATGAGCCCCACCAACACATGGTGGGTATGAGCTCTAGTCAAGGAATCTGCAGAATGTGATTATTGTTGTTTTGCCACCAATACCTAGCCAAAAGTACAACTCCTGGAATATTCAGGATAATCTCCTCTACACGAATCTTCTTTGAGCTTCATAGCTAGTTCACTGTTTCCGGCCACCTCTTTCATCTCCATGTCTTGATCTTTCAGAATATTTCCCCTGAATATCTCATTAACTCTTCACTCTGGACAACAGTAAGTGCTCTAGATGTGAGAGCTTGTATTTCTTGGGCTTCCCAAAGGGTATCTAACAGTCAATATTCATATTCTAAATCCTCTTCAAGCCCAATTTTGGCCAACAAAGCCACCTCCCCATAGCAGGCCAACTGAGAAAAAGACAAAACATTGAAACAATATGCATACATTTCTGGTGTGATTTGAAATGTTGATAATGGTCCACTGTGGTGTGATTTGAAATGTTGATAATGGTCTACTGAGTGTGATCTGAAATGTTGACAAAAAAATCATATGCAGTTCAAACCAGAAGTTTATAACAGAGACGAGATGCATAAACTTCTGCACTTAGTTGTGTATGATTTTTTTTTGCTGATAATGGACAACATGTAATCTGAAACATTAGAAAAAAATCATACATAGTTTACACCAGAAGTTTATGCATCTTAATCTAATCGATTGTGAGAAATTGATACCAACTAAAATTTAGAAATGTCTAAGTCCCAATCAGACAGACAGTAAATTGCCATGTCATCAAGGATGGAAGGTTTGACAGTTGAAGCTTAGGCTTAGATAGAAAGCATCCTTCTGTGTTTGAAAAGACTTTGCCTCTCATGTTTAGTTTGTAGGCATGGGCAACCCACATAGATACCCTTTATGTTCTAGGTAAAAATAGTTTTTGGACTCCAGAATCCAAATTGATAACCATAATCTAGTTTGGATGCTTTCAGAGGTCACCTTTATGCATGTCTTGATTTTTATTGATGGGTGTGGGAGTTATATTTCCAGTTCCGTAATGTATAGGGCTGTCGTGGGTGCTCTCATCTAACCTATATTTTCAGGTATGGGTTTTATTCTATGTTGCATTATGCTTTTGATATCTGTGGATTGGATATGAAGCTCCAGAATGAATAGAGCCCTATTTCATATGTTTCTATATTTGTTGAATACTATATATATATATATTATAAAAATAAAAGAGATTCTTTTGATGATTCAGTTGTCTAACGGTGAGATGCAGTAAGAACGCTTGGCCAGTGAATCACATGATGGACAGGAAGTTCAAAGGACTTAAGGTAGAAGAGCTGAATGGTGTTTCTCTAGTAGATTTTATTTCGTTTACTTTATCATCTCGACTTCTCATTGTTTAATTAGCCGATAGGCTTTCACCTGGGTGAGAGCCCACTGGATTTTCCTCATGCTGCAGCTTGTAATCAGGAGCTTTGTGGCCTGAACTTTGCCGCTGGTGAATTCCAAAAAGAAACCATCAAGTAGTCTTCTGCTGCCACATAACAGATAAGGTCAACTCTCATTTATTCTGTAGACAATTTAAACATTTTTTTTGTTTGAAGGAGCTGGAACAAGCTCACATCATTTGCTGTCACCTAACGGAAAATAATTCTAATAATGCCAGGCGGTATATAAGTTGTGAAAATCTGTAACAATAGCACATACACAACAATAAAATTACAATCTTTAGCCAAAATCATTTCTTAGAATATATAGCAGCATGAGACATTCTTAGGCATTGATGATGTGGAATTTTCAGAGGAAGCGAGCATCATCCAGGCTGTAAATTGGACCCTAAATCGAACAGTTCATCTGAACAACCTGCTACCCATGGGCACAATGGTAGCATTTCAAGTGCTCTGCCCCATTTTTACCAACGGTGGGCAATGTGATCACCTGCGAAAATTCCTAACTCTCTGCGGAATTTCTTCTTTCGTCTTGTCTTTCATGGACAGTTGCAACGCAACGGGGTCTGTGGGCATTTGGGAGCAGGAAGTGTAAGGATTTTGATACTTTGCATTTTAGGGTTAGGTTTTGGATTTTGTTCACAACATCTTTCCTGTGTTGGTTGTGATTTTTTTAGGCTAAGCTAATTTTGATGTAGTAGACTGCTTTTATCCTGAAATACCCAGGATTTATCTGAATTATGTGCCAGTTGTGAATTTGTGATCAGTTTGTTGTTTGTCTTGTTTCTGAGCCACAGACTAGGGATTGGGCATGCTTCAATGTATTTTGGCCAGGAGAGTATGTTGCTCAGGTATAGGTATTCTTAGTGATCAACGTTATTAGATTTCCACTATTTATATCAATGCATTATATGTTTGGGTTTGATAGTGTAGTAATTGTTAGCATCAATATTTCAGATCACACTTCATGATCTATTATCAGAATGCAAGAGAAACAAGGAAATAAAAATTATTAGTGATGATTGTTAGTTTTAGACTTTTCAATCATTTGGATGTTGTGAATGTTATAATAGTGTTAGTAGAATCAGTGGACTAGACATATAAATGAAATATACACATTTGTCTTTTCTTTGTAATCTTGTAGGTTTGAGACTTTTCATTCAACTTAGTAGTCTTGTAGGTTTGGTTTTATATTTATTACAATAGAAGATTGTGATTAAGTATATTAAGGTTAGGTAGATTATGATTATATATGAACAAGATTAATTTCTTCCATTCTATTGATTTTGAATGTATGAAGGAAGTTGATTTCTGGAGAGTCATTATTGGATACTCTCAATTTGTCAAGGTAGTTTGGTTCACTCCATTATCATTGCTCTGAAATCGCTTGTGTAAAGGCTTGAGTCGTGGTCCAAAGGCATCAAGCTTTTCCATATGCTAGATATGGCTAATGTTGATAACATCATGCTTTCTTCTTTGGTTTACATGAATCTAGTGAAAACCAAGCATTTGTAGGATCTCTCATAGGCCAGTGAGAGATTAATACTTTGGACAGAAGATTTGGATGATGAAGAGATCTTTGATGCCGCCTTTGATGGTTGTGATGGTGTTTTTCATGTTTCCACTGCCATGGATTTTGAGTCTGAGAGTGTTGTTGGCAAAATGTTAGATATACATTCAAGGTCTCATAGATACAACTAGAAGTAAGAGCTATGTTGCTTTTACTATGTGTCAATAAAACTTTTACTAAAGCAATTGCACTATCTATATAGTGTAACATGTACATTTATTTCTAATTATTTATGTGCATATTTATTGTTTCATACAAGAGATATTTGTGCCACTTTGGGCAATTTTCCCCATATAGATAGGAGCAATATATATGTATAAATGCATCAGCTTCAATTACCAAAACATCTCATTACCACTTTTAAGTTTGCAATATTTCACTATCTAGGATAATTCAAATAATTGATAATGTTGCAAATGGAAAATGTATGTTAAAGTTATGTCCATTGCTTTTTGTAGAGAAAAATTAAAGAGCTTAGAAATATGTTTAACACATTAAATAATTTGTAAAATTAATGCAACCCCCAAACCTATCGAGTGCAAGTGCAAGTGCTAGTTACTTAATGATATGATGTTTGAAGTTTTGCATCTTTCTTTCTTCTTTAGCTTATAATGGATTTGTATTTTATTCCAGCCTTTTGAGTTTGATTTACTACTGATATAGACTAGATTTTTTAATTTTCTTTCTACAATAATATATAATATTGGTGTGTGTGTAATTTTCCGTGTCTACAGTAAAGGCAGGCTACTGAGAGCATGATTATTAAATTTAAAAAGAAAGTAAAGCCACAGGGTACTAGAATTTTCATCATATCAACAGAAAAAATACCATAATTTCTTCCACCATTTTCTCACTAATGTTACTCTGAGTTTGAACTCCACAGTTCACTGCAATCTTTGCAATTTCACTTTGTTCCCACAATTCAAAAATGGCAGCTGCCAATTCCTGCAGTTGACAATTTATATCTTTCCCAAAAGAAAATATCCGTTAGAGATGCAAAATGAAAAGAATAATGAAATGTTGATACTGATTCGTGATAAGAATAAAAAAAGCTTGCTATGAGTTCATGAAAAGAACAGATTTAAAGAGTACCAAGGGAGAAGTTAGGAGGCAGTGACTCTGCAAGTTCTTGCAAACTGCTCATCTTGGTCTCAGTTATCTTATCTTTTGTGCGAGAAGGAAGAATCCTGGCAGGTGTCAAAAATTGAGGAACAATTTCTAGTGACAAGTCGGCATCTACTTGTGAAGGGCCATATGCTGAGCAGTCAGTAAAATGAGTAATCAATCCATCTAATTGATGGTCACATCTTCCTTCAAATTGTTGTTCATTTGGAGGATAGTTGGAATCTGTTTGATTAACTTCAGTGTCAGGGTTATCAAGAGAATCTATTCCTTTTGCATTTACCAGATCAATTTTCCCATATTCACTTGATGTGTCCAAAGGTAGGTTTCCATTCATTTTACGGAGTGATGTGTTTAATGAATTTCTTGTAGAAGCAAATTGTATACCATCTGCAGACTCCAAATCAACTCCTGTACTTGGAGAAGGTTTTTCAAAAGGATATTTGTAATTGACTCCTCTGTAAAGAATTATAATATCTCCTGCTCTCCAAACCATCAGTCCTCCAGTTTCTTTCTGACAGCAAAAAGCATTCCAAAGTTAAAAATTTAGAACTACCAAGTATCAATTATGTAGCTTGAATTAGTAATCTCAAGGGCAGGCTTCACAGGATGCAATAACAATCACTCAATAGAACTCAAGCACGCAAAATCCATACCGTGCAATCTCTTTAGGATGCATGCCATTTGAGAAAGTAAATCCAAGAAGAATTTGCATAAGGAGAAGATCAATCTTAAAATCAACATATGGATAATTACTAATTTCTTAATTCCCTTTTCAATTAATAATGCTTTTTGGTTGTATCTTAGATTGAGGAACCGAGAGATATCAAAGCACATTAGACCATTAATGTATTTGTGTTAAGACATCAGGCAGTGTGCATTAAAATGCAAAAGCCAAAATGATTTCCAATTCTGCACTCTAAATTTTAGACATAGATGTCAAGATTCCAAAATTTATAACCGCTTTAAAGAATGTTGTAAGCTTGCATATGACATCACTTATGTTAGGAAAATTGTATTATTGTGACAGAAATCTACACCTTTTAGTAACCTTTAGATAACAAAGAGGTTATTAGTTAAGTTTCCGGTTCGGGTTCGTGCATGGGTCCGGGTACAAGAATTCTGTTCGTGGATTCGTGAATTTTTTTTTTCCATGATGATTCCTATGGGTTCGTGTGTGTGTATACAAACTAGTATGAGAAATATACATAATTGTAAAACTAAATTATTTCACAGTATGACTCTATGATGCTTGATCATTAATCAATGTCAAATGTCAAAGATAAACATTAAAAATTTAAATACTTGATCATTGGTCTATGTTCACGATTCTAAACAAAATCATCACATTGACTTTGGCCCCACATTTTCTTTGTTTGGCTTGTGGGTTTGCGCAGATTTGTGCGAGATTCCCCTAGGTCCACACGAGACCCCCCTAGTCTGTGATGGATCTGGGTAGGGTTCGTATTTGATCCTGCGGATCTGCATGGACCCATCAGATCAAGCACGAACCTATCCTGGATCCATCATGGACTGATTTGTGAATCCGAATCCCACCCGAGCTTGGTTCAAGGTTCCAGGGTGCGAATCCGGTAATGTAGGTTATTAGCAATGATATGACAAAGAGACAAGTTGAATCCCACTATTTTAAAAAACATAGTATGGATAAACATGGAGATGATTATATTTTCAATCGATTGATAAAACCTAAATGCATGTACCCATCTTAAAGCCTTATTAGTGTTCCACATCATATTCTTACTTCTTTTAGATTTAATAAGGAAAATTTATGCCCCCAAAACTGTGAAAATGAAGCCAGAAAATATGAGCGGAACACTAGCATAAAAAATACAAGGAAAACCAGGAGGACAAAATATGAGTGGAACACTAGCATAAAAAATACAACGAAAACCAGGAGGTTGTAGGATGAATTGATCTATTCCGTTAATCAAGTGATGGATAAAGGATTTGAGAGATAACTACCTCTCTCAGCAATTTTCTACTTAAGCAAGATTAACCCGTAAATGAAGGTAAATCAAGAATTTTAGACCAAGAACCTCTCCCCTTAAGCACAACCTAGATGAGGACAAAAGATTGGGTTCTGTTAACAAGCCTTAATAAGGCACCCAAGTACAATGCAACCTCATAGGGAAGAGGAGAAGCCCTTTGGGCATAAACTCTCCCTAAATAAAGAAATATGGTCCCTAATAAATAAGACCTGCGAAACTCCTATCTGAGAGAAAAATTCTCCACATAAGAGAGAAGAAGAATAAGAGACCATGCAGCCCCCATCAATTATCTATGATGATGGTAGAAGCTTGACAATGAATGTTGAAGATGATCCAATCCAGTCAAACAATATTCCTACATTTTGGAAGATTCAAGAAATAGAACCACAAATGTATGTAAGTTGTCTTCTAAATCCTGGAAAGAATATGCAGAAAGAAAAACTCAATGATGATTCCTCCAAACATTTGTCAAATGTCTCCACACCAATGCCAATCTTTGGCAAATGATGATGTAGAGAGGGAACAAGAGGGTCTAAATATGCCCTCATAATATCTGAAGAAGACGATGCAATTCGATAGGAGATAACATTAAAGAGAACATGAATACCCTCAATAGTGTCCTCCCAAGTCTAGAATACAGGACATACCAAACAAACTTGCAATATCTGTCAAGTACTCATCCCAAGTAGTATTTAAAATACGATACATCAAACCACTGGAAGCTCTCAAAGAAGCAACAGTAAAATTTGCACATGCAATAATAGATGGAGGATACAGGTTATCAATGTATCAACCAACAAGTCCAAGGAGATAGGGTGATAGACACTGCTTAAAGGAGTGATTTTCTATCCCTTGTTTCCAAAACATAATGAACCTCCGAACTGTAGAAGTAAGTGCAAAGGTATACAAGACACAACACAAAGTACAACCCCCTCCCCATATGTTGAAAGGGCAGAAAATCAAACACCAGCACCAAAAATGCAATTTCCAGTGCTAAACTATAAAATTCCAACGGCTAATTACAAATATTTAACAAATAGAGATTCAAATGAGTGCCACATCTGTTCAAAATGCCACAAATGTTTTCAACACCTGTGCTGCAAACAGAAATTGAAAATGCCCCAAATGCTTTTGAATATTGCAAATCTCTCTCCAAATTTAGCAAAAAACTAGCCTTTGCAAACATCTCTGCAAATTCATGCAAACAGAGCCAGCCTTTTGCAAACTTTTACACAAATTTTAGACATATTCACACAAATCCAAGAAAACACCATAAAACACAAAGTGCCTTCGCAGATTATACAAGGATTTGAATGCTTACAGCGGAAATGATCAAAATGCCAGCAATTATTATTACAATATAAAGATTAAAACAAAGTGTCCTCCAAAGTGAATTTGAACTAGATCTCCTTCAAATAAACCTGGATGGATTTCACATAGGCACAAATCAACCTCCTCTGTGGTGTAAAATATCTCAGCATATTCCATTGACAAATAAGCCTTGTACAAAGTTTTCAGGATGCCAAATAAGACCTCTGTGAAGCCACAAATAGAGGTTAACACTTGCAAGGAAACATTCAAAAATAGACTTTTGCAAATTTGAACCAATAGTCTAACTTGGTTGGCTCTATTACCATGTTAATATGATGCCAGGCAAGCTCAGCAAAATACTAGCATTAAAGACCAGCCAAAACCTGAAGATTGTAGTTTGAATTGATGTGTTTTTTTAATCAAGTGATGGGTATATAAATGATTTGAGAGATAACTACCTCTCTAACCAGCTGGTCACCTAAGCAGGATTAACCTACACAAAATAAAAACGATCTTCAAATAAAGGTAAAACAAGAATTTTACAACAAAAACAACTTATTTACAAATCTATTAGTACATTTTACAACAAAAACAACTTATTTACAAATCTATTAGTGCATTTAGTTCTTTAAATTTTTGTCAACCACACATCAACACTTCAAGAGAATTCAGTTTATAAAAATATGACCTAAATGAAAACTTTTTGGGTTGAGAAAAATACTTTTTATTATATGACCCTTATTCATGTAGTACAAGAGTAACCGAAGAGCCAAAAAAGGGGTACATTATGACATCATCATTGATTGTGCATATGAGGTGCAAAACTGCAATTTTCTATCTTTATTGTGTCCCATCGGTATTGAACCTATTAACAGGCTTTGATGCAGCCTAGGCCCTGGGTGCAGACTAAAAAAAATTTGCACAGCCTCCAGCAGGATGATGTTCAATGTGTGCAATGTGTACTCTCATGTTCCAGAAAAGGATATTAACACAATAAGGCAAGTTAGCTGGGATATTTAGGCCCAACATACAACTTTGTGTGACCAGAAAATCGGATTATCTTCCTCTTTTGCAATATCAGTATTTATTCAAAAAAATGATGGTCTGTAATGTCCCTTTTTTACCGAGCCTACCAATAAATTTATATATGTTAATGCTAGCCTATTATCAATTCTCTGCATAGGCAAACCGATTAAGTTAATAAAGGGGGTTGTGTTTAATTAAATAAGAGGAGGAAAAAGCTATAGTAATGGCTAATACAAATTTAATTATTCATTGGTAATTATAAAAAAAGGGCCAACTTAAGTTATGACTCAAGTCTTTCCTAGGCCATGGGAGTCTTTCCGTTGTTGCTGGTTTGACACTAGTAGTCATATCTGAGGACGGAAACCCTTCAATATTTATAGGTTGGACAGAATCCCAGCGCTACTTAAGAGGTGGACTCACTCAGGGTTCATCATTGAGCAGATTTGCATCATTTTGAGCAGCTAAAGATGGCGAAATCAAAAACCCAAATCAGATTTGAACAATATCCTAGTTCAGGATATTTCATGTTAGGTAGTAAAATTTGTCAATACATTTTCACCTACTGCACTTCTCAAGGTTGTAGTTCGAGATTTGCATGCCCCACCTTTCTTTTTATCCTTGAGTCTTCTACTTACACTAGTACTACCGTCTTACCAGGGCAGGGATTACAATTTAAAACTATATGCTTAACAGGACCATACATGCATCTCTCTGCCAGATTGAAAATGAGATTTTTACCCAGTCAATACAAGATCAAACATTTCATTACGGGAGACTAATCAATCTCAAATGGAGCTCTTTTTTAGGCCACGGCTTAGTCAGATGCATAGAAATCCACAAGGGAGATCCTTCCCCACTTTTTTCTTATATAATCAAATATAGTCATTACATCCCTGGGTTTTGTCATCATGATTTAGCTTGGGAGTATATTAGATCTTGTCAAACGGAATGTGATTCTAAAGATTGATTTCAAATAAATTTTATGTAATTTAATTTAAAACCTGGGAAAATCTAATATCATTTCAAATTTTTCCAATTTCAATAACTAAAATTTCAATAAAATTTTGAGTCCAATGAGAGGATTTAGATCGAATCTTTTATATAATCACGAGAAACAACAGGAACTCAATTTCCCATTTTTGAAAAAAAGAAAATGGAAAAAGAAAAGAAACTAACCTCCAAAATGTCCTGTTGTTCCTTCATATTAGCAGATATACCACCGCATTTGATCTTGACAACCTCAGACTTCTTCCATTGGTGATGTATATAGTTAATCACAGCCTCTGTAATGCCATCCTTACCAATTCTAACCTTCTTATCTGAGTATTTCCCGAGAGTTCTAAGCCTCTTAAGCTGTTCTTCAGGTATTGACAATTGTGCTAATGTAGGTACAAAATCTGGTGTCTTCTTCTCAGATATTACTTCTTCCTCTTCCCTTTTCAGCTTCTCCTGATAAAACTTTAGCTTCATATGATTTGAGCTGTTCCTGTTCCTTACATTATGCCCAATTTTGTGTTTTGGTCTGCTTGGGGGTTCAGTTTTTTTCCTAGACGAACCCGGTTCCAGTTCAAAGCCCACATGCTCCAAATTCCTTAATTTGTCTGCAATCCTCTGCAAAGCAATTTTCCCAATGCCATTACTAGTATTGACAGGCTCATCGTTATCTTGACTACTATTCGAGGCACTACAATTTAATCTCTGAAATTTGGGCTTCTTGCACAAAGTCAGTGGTAGCTGCAGATGGGTGCCATGGTTTTCAGAATTCTGCAGTGAAATATACAAATTACACATTGCCAGAGCAGAACCACTTAGCGCAAGCCTGGTCATTATAGCCATTAGAAATTGTGCAGTGCATGTGAATTCTACTGTTTATTGGCACAAATGTTCTTGTTCAGCTCCACTCCTTTCGAAAGGAAGGCAACTGTGTAATTCTGACTCCACCATACTTAGTATGGATAAGTTGGGGATCTCAGTGTAACGCCACAAACTATTCGTGTGAATATTTCAAAATAATCGAGCTATCTTAGTTGTAGCTCATGGCTGAGATATTTCCGACAGCTATATCCAATTTGACAGTCACTCATTTTAGGGACCAAATTTGGAGGAAGTATCACAGTAACCAGGTATAGGCCTAGTGTAAAAAAGTCTCAAAATTTTACGGAAAGACCTGCAGTGAGAAATTAATACATTACGTTGTTTTCCATTAACCTTTTGTTAATGGCAATTGAAATGTCTTAATATAGAGATAAATGGTATATTGACTTATAAATACTTATAAATACTTATTAATATTTTAATTATGAAATTATTTTTTTATAACCTAAAATTGATGTAGATTAATTTAGAAGAGTGAAAATAAGATGCAAATTGAAATCATTATCACTTTTATTATTTATTATATGTTGACTAGAACAAACTTTACAATCAACAAATAATTTAAGTTCACTTTTCGTTTTTTAGACATAGGCCAATTTATAATCTAATGGATAGTGTTAGTACATATTGCAAACTACCATTATTTCAAGCAAGTAGAGGTATGACCACCAAATTTGATATACACATACATAAGGCATCCATGTTTTCATATGAACTTAGGAATTTACAACTACAAAGATTTCAAATAATACACTAAGATGAATATAACTTAGAAAAAACATCAACAATTTACCTTTGGTTTTTGTATTATCATTTATTTGGTCCACCAAAGGATTTGAACTAGTAGAATACATTCACCTATCAATTCAACAAGCTCCTTACTAGCTCCTCACTAGTTTTCGTTGACTCTTCAAATTCTTAGCTAACTAGCAAACAAAGGCTGCTGGATGAACTTAGATGCATTTTTTTAATCAAGTCATGTTTGCACATACTGCATTAATACCACATGTTACATCAAGTTTGCAATAGTTTTCAATGAATTATTTAATTTTCTTATTTATCTACTTATGTTTTGCTTCCAACTTCCTTAGGTTCTCACCTCTACTTGAGTAGCCATGTTTATTATCTTTTGTAAGTGGGTGTGTTTTTCCTTGCTTAGTGAATAATATTACTTTATGTATGTTGCATCTCTTTTATCCCATATTGGTTGTAAGCACTTCTTCCTCCGTGGCATGTCTTATAAATAGTTATTCATTTCTCTCATTTGAGCACCATGTTTTCATATTGTATTTTACATTTGTGTCTTCTTTCAAGATAGTTGTATTGCATTAAAAATAGTCACCTTGTTCTCTCATTTGAGCATCTTGTGTTCATATTGTATTTTGTATTTTTCTTCTTTTTTCAAGATAGCTATTATATGTGGGCACCTCTAATAGAATGATCGTCTATTGTATACATTTACCACTTTAGCTTCACTTAAACCTAAAAAGGTTTGAAGGATTAAGTAGCAAGCGTCTTCATAAAATAGTGGAGATATGAGTTGGTAGTTGATAACACAGACCGACTACCACGACACCAAAAGATCGAACTGTTAGTGAGGGTGCCACTGTAGAGGTTAGCCAGAGATCGCACAGGTCTGAAGGGAGGGGTTGAGGGTCCCATGTGATAATAGTTTAGCCCTTCGAGCTGAGAGGTCCACATGGGACACAAGCGACCACAAGGCGAGTAAAGAGCATAGGTGGGATTCGAACCCCTCCCTAGCAGAGTCGCCAGTTTGTTAACACAAACCAGCTACCACTACACCAAAAGCTTGAACTGTTAGTGAGGGTGCCACTAGAGAGGTTAGCCAAAGATTGCATAGGTTCGAAGGGAGGGGTTGAGGGTCCCACGTGATAACATTTTAGCTCTGATAGAGGGCCACACCACCCTACCAACTCATAACCAAGAGTGCAACAATATGGAGACCAAAAAAAAAAAAAATGCTTCACAAGAAATTTTATTACACTTGAAGATCCTTACAACACCCACAAGATGATATCAAGCTTCTCCTTGAGCTTCTCCTTCCACAACTTCTACTTCTCAAACTACTCCTCGAGCTTGATTTAGAAATGCTCATATGCCTTGCTTAAATAGGCACTTACCACCCCATGCATGACTTATCCACAACCTTCTAGATTCCTCCACAACCTTCTACAACTTCCACAACCTTCTACAACTTCCAAAACTTTCTACAATATTCATAACTTTCTAGAATTCTATCTACTCACCTCGATAAATGGAATGACAAACATTTATTTTTTTATTTTTTTCTATTATGCCACCTATGCACCTCGAAAATAGAAATCACCTTTTCCTTTCTTTTCTCCTTTTTCCCTTTTTTTATTTTTTTATTATTTCTCTTCTAATTTTCGTCACTTTTCTCTCTCCTCCAGATTTTTTTTTTTTTTTTTTTTTTTAAATTTTAAATTTTACATTCAACATGTCTCCCCTTTATTTTGGATGCAAGATGCTCCTGCATCAAGCTCCCTGAGCTGAGAGGTCCGCATGGGACATAGGTGACCACGAGGCAAGAAAAGAGCACTAGTGGGATTTGAACCCTTCCCTAGTAGAGTCGCCAATTTTTTAACACAGACTGGCTACCACTACACCAAAAGCTTGAACTGTTAGTGAGGGTGCCACCAGAGAGGTTAGCCAGAGACGACACAGGTCCGAAGGGAGGGGTTGAGGGTCCCACATGATAACAATAGTCTTATATGAATGCATCCTAAATATGTCTGGCTAGTGACCATAGATGTAGAGAAAATAAGATGTGCATTGAATAACTATATTCCACCACACAATCCATCCAGTTGGATAGTTAAGATGACATATTCTATATATTCCTAATATGAGAAAACATGAGATGACGACTCATCAAGAAATCATTTTGAAAAATGGGACTTACAAGGCTAGGTTGAGCCTACTTGCCATTCAATGCTAAACTTGATGGGAAAGTCATATAACAAGGTTGCATATGGTAAGGCCATTGTTGGAAGAGACAAGAAACTAGAAACGTTAAAAAAAAACTGTGTAGAGAGCATCACATGATTGGTTCAAAACCATAATAGCTAGCAAAATATCATGACATGTTATAATAATTATGAATCTAAAGACCTTGATTTCTTTTAAATGTGAAAAGATAAATCAAAAGGATTCTAATGAGTATCCCAAGAGGAATATTTCATGGTGAGGTTAGTGATGCCTCAAACATTGAAGGAAAGGAATTTCATGGATGGTAGTCAAGCACATCATTGATATCAACTCCTCAAGAATGGAGAAGAGATTTTACAAAAACTTTGAGGCCAAAGACCCTCATTGAATTTTAGGAGAATAATTTATTTGTTTCTCAAAATTATATTCACAAATGGTGGGTTCCATGAGGATTGTAAATACATGTGTGATGAGAGAACACATGACATTATCCAATTGCTCAAAAAATACCATGCTAGCTATGGAATCTAAAAAATGCTAGTCTAAAATAGACTTTGTCCTCAAGCTTGCATGAACCTATTTCCCCATATTATAGTGATTGGATGGTCCTTAGCAGTTAAGGAATCTTGACAAAAAAACTTTAGTTCTACAATAACTAGCTTTTTTGTCTCTTCAATGAGATACTATCATCCATTGTTCATAATATTATGAGGTGGTAGCCTTTTAAGTTAGAGAAGCTTCAAGCACCTAGGAAGGGGACATAACAATGTCGATTGCCAAAAGATAATCCTTAAATTTAATGATATATTCAAACAGATTTAATCTTCAAAGCATTAACTGACCATAGTAGATGTTATTGCCACCTTCTAGGAACAATCTTAATTTTTTTATTTTCTTCCTTATTTTCTTTACATTTCATCCTAGGGTTTTTGAAACTCTTATAGAACATATGATTTTATTATTAGTATTTGATATGTCATTTTTCTAGTGTCTATTTTACATTTAGTTTGGTTTCACTAATTACATAGTTTGTGTGTAATGTGGCATTTGAAGTGTTGACGACTTCAAATTCAAAATTACTAACATGAAAGACATAATAATTGATTGTTTTGAATTTTTTTCCACCTCAAATCTTTTATATTTTATATTGATGTTATTGCCATCTTCTAGGGCTAATCTTAATTATTTATTTTTGCCCTAATTTCTTCTATATTTCATCTTAGTATTTTTAAAACTCTTGTAGAACATTTTCTTTTGTTATCAGAGGTTGGTATGACCTTTTTTATTGTCCATTTTGACATCTATTTTGGTTTCATTACATACATAATTTGTGTGTGGATGTATTTGTTTTTCTCTGATTTCATTCTATTTTCAACTATAAAACAATGAATAACTTGAATATGTTGACCGATATATCAAAAGGGGAAAGGAGATTGTTAACATTGTCATATCATAATGTAAATGTGCACACTAAATCTATTAAAATATAGTGAGGTATTTTCTCATAAGTTATAAAAATAAAGAAATGTAGGCCATTTGTACAATGTCTACCATTCACGCTATAGCCCAAAAATTAATATATGCATGAATGAAAAATGGGAAGCAAATAAATTTACTTGAAAAAAGTAGAGATGTGAGCATTAAATATTGGGTGTGAAAATTTTAAGAAGAGATTTTATGAAGATTCATTGTAATGCCCCACTAAGGAACCCAAGAGGATGACAAGTAAACTATCAAAATAATGTAGAAATTTTTAATGACAATTGCGTCTTAATCTAATCATTGAATACATTCAGAAATAATGATTTAAATCCATAAAGCTATAATAGCACATCTGCATGTATATTCATTAAAACATGAATATAAGAAAACCTATACTAGTAGCCTATGTCCTCTAAGGGCTCCCCAACATCATATCTAACTGGGTAAAAACAATAATGAATTACATCTTATTAATCATGATCATTTCTATCATTATATGTTAATTTCAAGCACTAATTTGAATGTTCTTGATCGCTTTCTAACATAGTAATGATAACATGTAACCTCATATGATAGTCAATATCAACATTGATCTATCTAACTCTAAAACATACATTTATTACATGATCACAAATTACATCAAATCATCATTGTAGTTTCATTGATCATGTATCATCTTAAAATGTAAGCACCCTTGTTAGGTACTCATTTTGAGCTCATTTAAGCATTTATAGATTCCCACATTAATTTCACATCATTTTAGCCCTTTTGCATCCTCCAAATCAATATTATTTCCTCAAACTCTATGTTGGCTCTAGTCTATGCATAAATTTCCCATTAATACCTAATTCAATTTCCCTCTCTCATTGCTGTAAAAGTCAAGGTAGGATTTAAAGTTAATACATACCCCTTTACTTTTCCCTTTCTAACTTGTGCAAAAATCAAGGTAGGATATAATCTCTATGCATCCTCATATATATATTTCCTCTAGACACAAATATCAATCTTCCCCTAGGTTCTATCTTGGTAAATTCAAGATTCAAATACATTTTTAATCATTTTTATCATCCATCATTTTTAATCAACTCAAACCCCTTAAGATTGTATTGCTCCTCACACTGATGCGTTGAAATTTTGACCTTCCTGGTATGGGTCACCTAGGGGCGACCTATACTTTAGAGGTCCCCTTTTAGGGGTTGTGGTCCAAAAGCAAAATCTCTCCATCCTTTCTTGCCTTGTAGAGTTTACCTTTTTTAAATTACCCCAAAATCACTATAAAAGGAGGCCTTATCCCTTCATTTTCACACCCACAATTAATGAACATCCCTACAAGAAAACTATTGTGCATTTAAGGAGCTAAAGGAGGGAAATCATTCATTGAAGGCATTCATCATCCATCAAACATTGATGCATTTCTTTCCTTAGATCTTGTTTCTTTCTTCACAAGAGACAAATAAGTTTTCTATCAAGGAGGGATATTTAAATTTATCGATTAAGTCTTCTTCGTCTCTCTCCCCTTCAATCCAATATTATGGAAAATTACAACATTCATCATTTAAGGTTTTGGTTTTATGATTTCCTATTATTTTTGTGGAGTCCAAGCTATATTGCATCAACACTTGTGATCATCTCCAAAGTGACGTAACATTATTGAGGTGTATGGTAATTTATGTTTTAGATTTATCGATTATGTTTACTTATGCTTTCTCAATTATATTTCAAGATTAATTCCTAAATAAGGGCTTGGTTGAGGCAAGATTCTTCCCCCCAACAATCTTACCTTGTTTATTATGTGTAGTTGTAGATTAACAAAGTTTCAAATTTAGAATTGTAGATCTAAAGGTATTGTATTTGTCACAATCCCAAAACCTCCAAAATTTTCCCTCTCAGGTATAGGTTTGAACCCCAAGTTCATCCTATCTCTAATATGGGTCTCCCCAAGTTGACCTCTTCCTCTGGCCTTGAGATTTTTATAGTTGAAAGCTTCAACTTTCAATTTTCTAGATTCTGATTGATCTACTTCCAATTTCACTAGAGTTTGGTAAGGTCTCTATAGATTTGAAGTTTTTTCCTCAACTTACCTTGAATATGAGTACTCCACTCCATCTAGAATTTACTTTCATATATTAGATCCTTCTCTTTCATATCATTTACAACTCCTCTTATGGAAAGGAACGACCATCCAAAACCTACATTGTGAAGATCACAAATTGACATCTTATGCTAATCAGATTTTCTTTGTTACAAGGTTTTGAATCGTCCTAAATATAATATATGATTTAGTGATCTATCCTAGCATTTCTCACCATTTTATATGATACATTTTGGTGAACTTGAGCTCTTACATCTTCATTTTGATTTTGGTGTTAGATTTCCTTTTCTATCTAGATCTACTTTGTTCCATTGTATACATATAACTAGATCTCCTTTGTCTTGCATTTACATATCTATATTTAATTTGTATATATTTCATTTACATCTTAGATCTTCTTTGCAATTTTGCATTGATCTAATTTAGCTACTTACATTTCATTATAACACAAACAAATAATTAAAAAATTCATTCATGCATTGAATAGTTGTCATTACAATTCCTTTCTTACAAAAAAAGAAAACAAAATTTCATTCCATGTATGTCTTTCTTTTATATTAGCCTTGAAATGCATTTGTTTACTCAAGGCGATAGTTGTTTATCTTCCATTTTTTTACTTTATCCTAAAGATCCAACCCTCCATGAGACCATTTTAGAGCAAGAAGAAGATCTTAATGCTTCTTTCAATAATCTCTCTTACGAGAGGTGCATTAAAAATTGATGTTAACTCTTCTCTTAATATGTTCTTCCCTTATGGGCATACCTTTCAAAATTCCCTTTGTGATGCCTTTTCTTCAAGGAATAAAGCTTTGATCACTTACAATGACACTTTTGTTAAAGTTTGCAATAATATCATTATTTGGGATGAACCATTAGATGATAATGTTAATTATTCTCTTCCTCATAGAGTAACTTTAGTCCAATAAGATGATACAATGGCATACACTTCTTCTATTTTATTTAAACATGGCACATTCAAGCTTATTATTTCTCCTTCTCCTAAAATATACCGTCTTCATAAGGATATTTTAGAGCAAGAGAGATACATAATATATACTTTTTTGAATATCAAATTGCCTTGATTTGACACTCATAGTAGAGATGAAGCCTTAAAGGAAATCCATAATCCCTATTCTAAGGACACCTTGGAAAAAATGGATAATATCAGTCTCCTTAATGCTCTCCCTTCTATTGATGAGTTTATGAAGATTCAAGTATGTGATCAAGTTAATGTTGTCAATATTCATGCTCCACCTATGGTAGTCAAAAAGCCTAAGATAAGTGTCAACGGATGCAGGTTCAATCAACTTCCTCTCAAACTTCTAATAGACTTATCACCACTATTAAGGGTTATTCTCGATCTAATCTTGTGATAATAGTTGGAAGATACAATCCCCAAAACTCCTTTAAAACTTTGAATAAACCTATTATAACTGTGAAAGATATCCCTAGAAATATTTTGGAGTTCTTTTAGGATTATCATCCGATGGCTCACACCTATTGAACAAGATATAATCCTCAACATTTTAATTTGGTTGTTACCATTTCTCTCACACCTTCTCAATCTATTCTTTCTCCTCTACCCCACCTTGCTCAAAATCTTGAAAAAGATTATGATTTAGTCGAGAAATTACAAGTTGCTTCTAAAAATATTTCCTAAATAATCCTCAACATTTTAATTTGGTTGTTACCACTTCTCTCCCACCTTCTCAATTTATTCTTTCTCCTCCACCCCTTCTTGCTCAAAATCTTGGAAAGGAGTATGATTTAGTTGAGAAATTACATGTTGCTTCTATAAATATTTCCTTATGGGAAATTCTTATAAATTCTACATAGCATGAAGATTTATAAAGGGATTTAACTTCTCTGCCAAATCCACCTTCTAATCAAGATAACATCAATTCCTTCTTTGAATGTATATATCCTACTCCCGTTCTTGCTCAAATTGTCTTTACTCAAGATGATTTTCCTTCAAAACAAGTTCAATGTCAATATGGTACCTTGATGGGAGCTTTCCTTTATCAATAAAAATCTTATTCAAAGGACCTTAATTGATAGTGGGCTTGGATTGAATGTTTGTAGTTTGGATATGCTCAAACAAATTGAAGTTGATATGTCCACTATTAAACCTAATTTAATGTTCTGAGTCATGGATTTGGAATTGTTGCTAAAAAAGTATTAGGAGTCATCACTTTACCTATTAAAGTAGGTCATGTTAGCCTATATACTCCTATCCATGTGATGCCTAAACCTCTTAATTATAATATTCTTTCAGGTAGACCTTGGTTGCACACTATGCATGTTGTTTCTTCAACTCATCATAAAAAAATCAAATTTCTCTACAACAATGTGATGTACACACTTTTTGCAAATGATAGTCTAAATACTTCTTTGAATGTCAAATTAAGCAATACTCGTGTGTCTGTTGAAGAGGAACTAGTTCAAAAATCTAATGATTGTCATTTTCCTATTATTTCTCTTTCATATGATGATTGGGGATCCCTATATTTCAACCCAAATTTTATTGGAGAGTAAAAAGTTTTATATCTTCAATTTATGTGGTTTCAACTTGAAAAAAATTTCAAAAAAATCCCCTTTAATGATCTTGGTAACAATTTTGTCATTGATTCTATTCCTGATGAGTCTCAAGAAACTATCAAACCTAATTATGATGACATAGTGACTAACAAGGCTTCATTATCTCTTTTTGATATAGCCTCTTTATTATATGAAGAATCATGATAGTTGGCATTGATGATAATTTTGTAGAGTATAATTATCATTGTTGGAAAACCGTTTAGAAGATTGTTACATTAGTGAATATGTTGTACATAAATATGTGAAGTTTCACTAACCAGTAAACAACTATATACGACTAGTAAGCAGCTATACCAACCGATATACTGTTAGGTGATTAAGTTAACTAGTGCACAATATGACCATCGGTGAAGCAATAATGTCATTGATGAAAAAAAATGAGATAAAGGTTTGAGTGGTAAAATGAAACACATTTTTTAAAATAAAAAAACATGAAAGATATTAGTGAATAGGTGAACTACCGGTAAAGGAAAAAGTGAAGATATCATTAACTAATTAGTATGGAGAACAAGTAAATAGTACATAATATTAACAAGTATTGATTTATTGTTAAATCATTCATGAAGGTGGAAGATTCAATGAATTTGGCCAACATGAAAAACATATTACACTGTTCAAGGAATTGAATGAGTAAAATCGTATGGAATTGTGTAAAGAGTTGAGTATGAATTTAAGACATGTTTTGGCAAATGGAAATGGAGAAATATTTCACATTGGGAATGACATTTACATTAAAATTTAGCTCAACATAGTAAAGAATTTTGGTTTTTTGCAAATCAATAATGATTAGAAGAATTCAAGGAAAATAGAAAACCCTAATTAGATTTTCATCTTGAAGGTAAAAATAGTTTATAAGGAGACAATTGCCATGGATAAAACAAAATGTCTGAGATAGAGAGGAGAATCACACCAATTGATGAAATGCTTGAAATGAGATGAAAAAACTATTTGTAGAGAGGCTACAATACTGAATTATAGTCAAGAATAGAGAATCAAGGATATGATTAGCATAGAGGAGTGCATATTATAGGATATCTTCTCTTGTATTCCTAACAAATCAAAAAGTTTAAATCTCTTAACCAAGCAATCTTTAGCAAGACTTTATTATAAATCCTTTAACAAGGTGAATTCTACATAAGTGAGGTTGAAATCCATTTGCATAATAAAATGTAATTGGAATTGAAACACTTCTAACAAGGTATTAGTAACTCCTGATAGGGTGAGTCATCTAGAGAGTGGAAAATTGTAAGCATCTAACAAAGCACTCTTTTCAACTATAGTGAGATGATTGTGAGTGTCATCCCCGTCATGGTTTTTTTCCCTCTAACCAAGGGTTTCCACGATACCAAATCTGTGTATTATATGTGTGCATGTATTGTTTATTTGTTAATCACACTTTTACATTTCATTTCAGTTCCATTCTTTATACTTAAATAAAGTTTATTTCACTACAAGTTAAGAATATAAATAAAATTTTGTGAATTGTGTACCGATGTTGAGAAATTTGGAAAAAAAAAAAAGTGAAGTAGCATATGTAGATTTTAGTAAATCCATTGCTGGTTTTATATAAATGGTGAAGTTAAAAATGATTTAAAAAAAAAAAGAAGTTACCTACCAAGGAAGTATATTTGGAAAAAAAAAAACATTAAAGTAATAGAATGCAAAAATAAAATTGTAAGTACATATTTATATAAACTTGTGAAAGATTTTAAAGTTGAAAGGCAAATCATTTAAGTTTGAAGACTCAGAATGTCTTAATTTCCATATACTAGTTTGTATTTTTAAGCGATAAAGATTTTTTTAGAGAAGAATGAGAACAATGAGTGTAAATATATGTATGAAGTAAACTCAATTACCCAATGATGTTGGAGAAGCATGACATTTTTTCCATAATAATATTTAAAAAAGAGGAATAAAAGAACATAGGGAATAGTTACTGATTTCTACTCTCGTGCATAAGAGAACATGCTTTCTTTAGTTTTTTAGGGAGTTTATTATAGGAGCATCGTTGAGCCAACTTCAATATTATTTATTTTCGTAGTTCAATTTGTGTTCTTGGTTTAGTTAGATAATTTGTTTGGGATCAAAAGTTCATTAGTTGAAAAACAATCTTGAATAAAAGATTGAGTTTATGGTAGTTAGATAATTTGGAACAATTTAAAGAGAGAGAAGGAGATATAGACAAAGATGCATAAAAGAGAGGATGGGCCCAAGGAAAGGAAATTTGAATGGTAACCTTGTGGGAGAGATGAAGGTTGAAGAAAATTGCAAAGAAAGGTTAGTAAGGACAAAAAAGAAGGGTGCATGAGAAAGATGACGAAAGAGTATACGTACGTGCACAATGAGGAAGACAACGTACAAGAAAAAATAGAATAATTGGAGATTCAAAATTTAGCTCAAAAAGAGTATATAGTGAAAGCCAAGTTATAAACATTTCTAGAACTGGAATTTTGTTTAGAAATATGAAGAATAAAAAAATGATAAAAATGATTCAAGAAGAGAGAAAGACATTGTACTATAGAGTTTCAAGTAATTGTGTGAGTTGAAATTGATTGAGAGGAGAGAGGGCCATGTTCTATCATGTTTGTAATTATTAAATTTGTAGTTTTGATGCAAACATGATCTTGTTCATTGTTATGTAATTTGAAAGTTTATTTTGACATATAAATTCTCTACAAGGCTACATTTGTTCAATGTATTTTGTGAGTTAAAATACATAATAGAGAAAGTTTCTTCTTGTGTTAAACATTATATTAGAGAATTAAAATCTTGGTGCTTCATCATTTTATTATTTATATAATGTCCATGTTGTCTTTGGAGGCATAATTATTAGTATTTTTTCTGGTTGTGGAATCCAATACCCAATGATAGGTCTCTAATTAAATCATTGCATTTATCAACTTTAGTAAGTTGTTTTTCATTTCCTTATTTGGTGGACACTTTTATTACATATGTGCATCTCTTTTATCCCACATTGGTTGTCATTACTTCTTACTTTGTGACATGTCTTATAAATAGTCACCTCTTTATCTCATTTGAGCTTCTTTTATTCATATTGTATTTTGTATTTGTGTCTTATTTTAGGATAACTATCACCTTGTATTGTGATATTAAACTCTTTTTCTCATATGAGAATCTTGTACATAATAATAGTTATTTTCATATTTATGCCTTATTTTAGGATAACATTCATATTTAGATACCTCTAGTTGAATGATAATGTATTCTATACTTGTAATGCCTTAGCTTTTTGTAAACATAGAAAAGATAATCCAAGATTCTTCTAATGAGTATACTACATGAAAGAATTCTTGGTGAGGCTCATGACATCTTAGACATTCTAGGAACGAAAATTCGTGAATGATAGTCAAGCATATGATTTCTATTCAAGTTCTCAAGAATGGAGAATAAATGTTATAGTAAATTAAATGAAGAATATCTTGATTGAATGCTAGGAGAAGGATTTATCTATAATTATTCAGAAACATATTCACCTTAAGTGGGTTGCATGAAGATAAACAATAAGAGCTATTAAGATATAATGGTGTCATTTTTCATAAAAGATAAATAATAATAACTGTAGGCCATTTGCCCAATCTCTACCACTCATGCTATCATCCAAGAATCTATAAATGGGAAAATGAAAAAAAAAGGAAAGAAAATAAATTTAGGTAAGAGAAGTAGGTATGTAAGCATTGAATGTGGGTGTGAAATTTTTAAGAAGAAACACTTCTATATGATGCACAATATCTATATTTGAACAAATAAATGCGGAGTAAATAAAAGTCTAACAATTGGTTGTAGAAAAGACAACTACAAAGAGTGGTCCATGTGGATATCATTGTTGTGGGAAACATTTGAGTACTATTTTTTTGAACAATGGGTCTTATATAAAGTATCACCAAATATTTAAGCTATACCTTCATCAAACTTAGTTGGAATATTCTAATCTTATTTCATTATAAATTATATTTCTTTTCTTATTTCAAAGAACAACATTCCAAGAGGTTTTTATTTAAAAATGTTGCTAATTTTTTTAAAAAAGAAAAATAAATGATAAAAGGGAAAATATCTAATTCCAAAAATTTGTTATGGTTTTTGTCATAGATACCTCTATTACTACTTTTAAAGGAGTCTAAATAATGAAAATAATTGCACTATAGCCAATCACACATGTACTAATAGTCGATCATTTTTTTACTTTTTTGGTTGGTGATTGGCCCATTTGTGCACCACTATTGGAATATTTCATAAAGACCACTAGGACATTTAGTTACAAGTATTAACATTTTTGAGTGAGCAACTATTGGTGCACAAGCATAGAAGGTATTGGGGGAGCATTTTGAAATTGCACTTTTGGACCACTTGCTACTCTACGGTCCCTATAGGGTGAATACCCAAAAGTTGAGACCTTAGCTTTAAGAACTCCACTCACATGTTGAAGTACACTAGAAAAATTGGCAAAATATGACTTATGGTCTAAAAATTCCAACTACTATATGATTTCTTCTATATAATTATTTTAAAATGCAAATAAAGAAACAATAAAAAATGAAGAATAACAACAATAAAAGTAATTCTTCCCTTAAATTTAAAGAATCTTAATTAAGTCGAGAGGCTTTCTATAGTGGTATAAATCTTCAATATAAACATTTATCCTTTTGAAACAAAAGTGAATTCCATTTGACTGTCTTATCAAATAAGTTTGTAGAATAATATAATTATGATTTAATAAAGATCATAATCATTTAGTATTTTAAAAATAGTATATATGATCCTTTATTTCAATAACCTGGTAGTAGAGAATAAATGTAACTGATGAATGATTCAGTGTACAATTACACCCGATGGAAAGGAGGAGGTACATACTATTTCCTTGAATCACTTTGACTTCTACTCTTTGGGATCTTATTCTTCATTCCTAGAGGATGATTTTCTATTAGCTCTATATATATTCTTTGCAACTATTGTACTTAGTCTTCTATTTGTGCTCTTTCTAAGCAGAGCCACCATACTGAACTTCTAATTTGTTTCGTGTAGGGCATTTGAGCATCATGAACAAGGGTATGCTAGTGCTAAGAAAACATATTCACTAGCTTAGAATGGATATTAAAAGAATTAATGCTAGAGAAAATGGGAGGAAAAATGGTACTAAGCTTAGTCTTCATGTGTATACTCTTCTATGGGATTTTGGCAAAGCATATTTCTTAATACGACACCTTCCATAATTGTATTCTTCTTGGCTTTGATCTCATTGACTAGTGTGATTTCTATTTAGATTCTGCTTATTTGAAGCCCAATTTTTCTAAAGAAAACAACTATAGAGAAACTTAGTCATTTGCATTACTGGGATTGTAATGTTTCTGAGAAATTTATTATAATTTAATTGTGATTATGATGGGTTTTAAACTCATCTCATCATCTTTCTTCAAAAAATTTACTTGATGTTTCTTTTGTTCAAAACCCTCTAGTTATATCAATGCCGAGTTCTCAAAGTCTTTTGAAATTTGAAATTTTATGTGCTCTATGCCCACTAGATTTCTTTATAGCTCTTGTTACCCTTTTTAGTATTTGTAGATAGGCTAAATACTATTGCAATCAATTTTCATTAACTTGTGATTAAAAAGTATTATTTCCACCAATCACAATACACTATTTTTAATTTTTTAAAATTTTGTATGAAAATTCAAAAGTCCATATTGTTGACCGTATGGAAAGACATATTGTCAATTCATGCCAAAACACTTAGTCATCATGAGAAGACAATAGTGGCTGAGCTACCAAACAGAAGTGTGAACTGAGTTCATGTATGAACCAAGTTAACAATGTTAACCAAGCAAGTAATGAGTAGTGTTAATTGAGTTGACATTATCTACCGAGTTGTAGTGTCAACCGAGTTAACAACTTATCTACTGAGCTCTAGTGTAAACCAAGTCAATTTATCATTTTTGTCACAGAATGAGAACCAAGTAGGTAAAGCAGTGTGAACCAAGCCAACCAAATTTTTTGAGTGATCAATATGGATCAAGCATCCAGTATCAATCAAGTGCCAAAGTTAGCCAAGATGACAGTGTTGCTCGAGTGTCTTGAGTATCACCCGAATAAGCTATTGGACCCAAGTCTCAGCACTAAGCTAACTTGTTAATTATTTTTTAAACTATTGTATTTCTATTTTAGTTGACCTAATGCATAATTATTATTTGGATCAGTATATAAGGAAGACACTTAGTTTCATCCAAGAAAATAGGTATTGAGTTACATCTTCTTATCATAAGTGAATATGGATAATGGAAGAGTAGATTGATTAGGAGGCTATCAAATAATACAAGGAAAGGAAAAGAATCATCCATCAAAGTTAGGTGATATATATATTAATCAAAGGATCTTCACCAACAAATCAAGTTTCACATCAAAGATCAATCCATTGATTCATCGTAACAAGTGCGTCAATCCCAAATCCTTTAATAGGGTGGAAATAACAGTCCTTTGCAGGAACTCTTAATAGAGTACATACTTAATTGTATTGTATAAATCCTTTTAGAAGGTGGAACTAATAGTCCTTCTTACTCTTAAACAAGTAGATCACTAGAAGTGATCAATTGTAAGCCCTAACAGACCAACTTTATTACTGTACCACCAGTTTTACCTTCTACTTGGAGGGTTTATGGGTTACCAAATACTATGTTGTGGTGTTGTTATTTTATTCCTTATGTTCCATGCATGCAAGTAAATTAAATAATATAATGAAGTGGGATTAAGTGATTTTTTTAAAAAAGTGGTTCTTGATTCACCCCCTTTCTTAGTCACTTGGTCAGCATTACATTTTAAATAATTGGTATCAGAGAAAGGCTCTCTTATCAGAAGTTTAGTAGCTTGAGAGAAAAGATCAGAAAAAATGAAAGTGTACAACCTAGAGAAAGCCACTAAAAATGAAAAGTTGGATCTAATGTGGCCATGGAACAAATCAAGAAACTGAAGAATCAACTTTCTCAATCCCTAAAAGGAAGAGAAACATTGGTAGTATAGATGAACAACAATCTATACATAGAAGAAAGTATTGAAGATACTTGCAGAGAAATAATTTCAGATGAAGCAGATGCAACAATACAAGATCTACTTGGAAGGAACCTCATTCTGCAAGAAGTTAAAAAATTGAAAAGAGAACAGGCGATTCACTTAGTTATAATATGTGAAGTTATGGAACAAAAGAAAAAAGCTGAAAATAACAAAGAGATGGTAGATAAAGACAAGAGATTAGTCATCACCAGACTAGAAGAAAAGGATAATGAAATCCACTAGCCTTCACTACGTTAGGCATATATGATAAATCAGTTAAATAGTGAAAATCAAGAAGTCATCAATCTATGGACATAAAATAAATAACTTACAAATGATATTAGAGAAGAAAAAGAAACCAATGAAAGAATGATGAGATCACAAGAAAGCATGGATCAGTTGGTTGAGCTATCTTAGAAAGGACACAAAGGGAAAGAAGGATTGGGCTACACTGAACAAGGAGAATCATCACAATAAGGAGCTCAAAACAAATAAAGACCTACATGTAATCATTGTGGAAAGTTAGGTTGTACATAAAACAAATGTTGGAGCAATGGAAAGTCAAGATTTAATGGTAAATGCTATAGTTTTTACAAGCATGGACATAGAGCAAGTGAATTCATAGAGAAAACTAAGTTTAAAGGAAAATGGTTCACATGTAACAAACAAGGTCATAAATCTTTAGAGTATAGAACCAAGAAATGAAATCCTATTGAACAACTTGCTAAAACAATCTTTGGTTGGGATTACAACACTTGGTACATATATTATCTATGTGGAGAATATAGACACATTGGAGCTAACTGTATGAGGACTCACTTTAGGAAAAGGAATCCTACCAAAAGATGCTATGTATGCAAAGAATTTGGTCATCTAATAAAGAATTTCATAAATTGAGCTACAGTTGAAGATGAAAAGAAAACAAAAGCTGATAAGATCAACACTCAAATGAAGCAGTAATGGGTGAGAAAATCTCTAGAGAACTCAAGCCAAAATAGTAAAGTTATTAACTCCCAAGGTAATGAGTTGGGTGATTCATTTACCTCTATATAAGCATACAAGGAGACCACTGGAGCTATGAATAAAATCATATTCTACATCAGTTCTAGTCATGCAAACAAGAAAGTCCAAATCAACATAATAGATGCATTAGGATAGATGGAGGAATCATGTTAAGTCTTAGATATAACCGAGCTATCCGAGTTACTCTTTAGCTTTAACTAAGCAAGGTCAGACTCAACTGAGTGAAATCATCTAGCTAACCAAGCTTCATGGTGCAATCGAGTTTGAAGACTTAATCAAGCCTTCTTCACCTACCTAATTACAGAGCACTAATGAGGTTCTAAAAATTAAAAATATGATTAAAGGAGAAATTGAAGATTTATTTCTTGACCATGAATTTAGAGATCTAATAGACTATAGCATTCTTTGAGCCCCCAAGTGATCTAGAGTGAATTATTTGTTGAAGAAATTTGAAGGTGAATTTACCATCCAAATTTCTTCATCAAGCGAGCATTATGGCAGCTTCACCAAGCACAAAGGTTAAGAAGGGTTATGAAATGTTGATAAAAAATGCAGACTGCATACTATTAGCCATTTTAATCCCCCCATTTTCCCTTGTCACCATCATTGAAATCCAATTGGAGATATCTATTCATGGCATCAAGTTTGCACAGTGTGCTAGGCATGTGGTGTAATGTCCTGCCCAGAGATCCTTGGAACAAGGATGAAATACAAGTCAAGATAATTTAAAAAAAAAAAGTATGAATGCACATGAAAAAATCATACAAGGATCACAAATATCACAATGGAAGACTAAACCACCATCCTGATAAGCAACGAATCTCCCAACGCCACTAATCAAACAAAATGACTAACCAAAGAAGGATGTAAACAAATATGAATTTGATAACATACTGAATTCGAAATACAATTCCAAGGTATTCAACGACACCATAAAGGGTATCCAAAAAACCTCTAAAAAACTTTTAGTCAAATCGAAAAGTGCCCACTATCCACCCACATAGGTTTTTCCAAAATCAAAGTGATACTATAAACAAGCATGGTATGATACTTTCCAGTATCGTACAACCTTTCTAGTGAAGGTGTGCGATACAATTAGAGTTTGGGTGACACTTCTCAAGAAGGCATGCGATACTTTACCAATATTGTATGACCTTTCTCCAAGAGGCGTTTGATACAACAAAGTGTCGCATGATAGAGTTTACATGGGCGTGTGATACTTTCCAATATCGCACGATTTTTCTCCTTTGAGCGTGCAATACTTTAATATATCGCCCAATGCTGATGCATGATCAACTAGTAAAAGAAATAATTACTCTAAGGACCAAAACAAGGGATAAAATAAGAAATGAAACCTCTACACCAGGGAAAACTGAATCCACAGTCGAGGCAAAGATACTAAAAAAAATAGCTACAAGATGAAATTGCATCTAACCATCTAACATAGCAGTGAGGGGAAAGTATGGAAGATAACATCACATTGCACTAAAAAAATCACAATAAACTAAAACAACATCAAAATGAATAGAACAACCAAACTAAGTACACAATTCCTCCCAACCATAATAGTGTCATAAGACCATCATGGGTCCTAGACATCCCCCACGTGTAGCATCCCAAACTATCAACCAGATTGTTGGTGCTACCTTATGAGGACATCACTACTAAAATGTGCTACAACATAAGAATATGGAAATCTAACATGCTAGAAGTAAAGCATAAGATAATCCTACAAATCAAACTCATCATCTAACATATGCTAAACATCATAATAAGGAAATGAGTCAATACTAACATCATCTAAACATGATATACAAGCATTCCAATGAAAGCATAAATAAGAAGAAAGAATACTCTAAAACTTGAAGTACTAAGTAAAAACATCAAGCAATAGTCACACTAGGACAATAGAATGCCTCTGTAAACTGGTCCCTAGCAGTGGTATAGGTAGCTATGCCTCCCAACTACATGAAACATGTAGGTCCACTCCCACTATGCTGATGGAGATAATGATCCAATGACAATTATACAAAAAGCACAACGTCCATGGCTAACACTCACACTAGATAGTAATGATGACTAAAACCAAGATCATAGAGAATGTGTCACTTAAGTTGGGTCCACTTGTTAGGTTCATTCACTCTATGTATTAACTCCACACCCTATTCATTTAAATCATTTATGCATCCACCGTTTATTTCCCTAAGTCTAAGCACCCCTTTTATTAAACCCACGGTTAGGTGATCCAATGATGATGTCACAAGGTGGATAGGTGTCAACATTTTGGGAGTTCATGGAGCATCGAAGGAAGAAATGTCTCAAGGGCCCATGATCAATCATGACTATCAGATCTTTTTAGATCAATGGCTATTGTATTATCACTTTCCAAAGTTTCATGAAGTCTAGCCAAAGAGAGAAAGCAATGAAATGACACGTGTCCTATTAGCCATGAAGTCAAATTTTGAACCATCACATGATTAGATGCAATCAAATTAACTCCAGTTTCTAAGTTGAGAAGGTGCAAAAGACAACGACAGTTAAGTAAAATGGTTTTGCATTGTCGCAAGGAGTTAAGAGTAACCCAAGGTTAAGGTGGTGAAATAGTGAAACACATTATTTTTTCATTCATGAGGTTAAGTCTGAGGTTAAGATTCATGGCTACGAGGCTGTGAACAAAGAAATGTTAAGGTTAAAGTAGTTAGCGCAACATCGCAAGGATTCATCTACAGTTAACATGTTTAGTTGCGAATTTGCGAAATGAGATGGTAGTCAACCAAGGTAGCAATCATGGCATTGCATGATGCATAAGGAATTTGTATCTAGTAGTTGCAAAGGGGTGATAAAGTAAAGATAAAGGGTATCATAGCATTGTAGGAAAAAGAAATGCTAGGTTCAAAACTGCTGTGAAGATGTGAGCAGTTAGTTCAATGGTCATCGCAAGGTTGCAACGGTTAATGAACTAAGGTGATAGATAGCTATGAAGTAGCAATAAGGAATAAAATGAAGGTGTCATAGTTTCAAAAGGCCATGCAATTAATGAAGAAAATAATTGTGAAGTGACGATTAAAGGATAGCACAATGTCATAGGTCAACATGGCAGTTAGAAAAAGAAGGTGAGGTGGTAGAATGTTTTAAAGATATGGGGCCGTTCAAAAAAGTTGAATATTGAATGATGACATAGCTAACCTGGCATTGTTATGAACATGAAATCAAGCAACTCATCGATGGAAAATAGGTCCTTTGATCATGTACAACCACCCTTTTTGGTGTTCATATGTGATAAATGCAAATTTCATTCTACCATCACCATGGTAATCCATCTACCAACTAGAGTAGTTATGGCTACCATTTTTGTCTCTTTAGGGCCATATTTACATGTAAAGATCATATTTTATGCGTATGGATGTGAACCCAATTAAATCTTCCTGTGATCAGTAGTTATTATTCTGATAGCAATATCACAGTTATTATTCTTCTGCAAGTTGAGGTCAGTGGTTGAGTTTTAGGTTTTAGTTGAAATCTTCTTAGTTATGCCTAAGCTATAAAGGAAAATTTTGTAACTCTTTAGAGGGCCGATCTCTTCTCTAATTCTATATTAGTTGTATTACATACTCTGCTATAGTAATTTCCTTTTCCTTTGAATGAATATAATCCTTTGCTGTACCTCTTTCTTTCATTAATATATTGTGCAATGTCTTCTAGCCTTCTATTAATGTATTTCCTCCATTCTCCAATTTGTATGTTTTATCTATCTTGCCTTGGAATGATATGGAGTGAAGCTTCTTCCTTATAGCACTCTATTGGTTTCTAATCTACATATGGTTGTTGAGTTAAATCAAATATTGAATCTGTGTACTTTAGGATTATGTTGATGAACTATGCAGTTCTAGGCAGAGATAAGACTAAACATACTATTTGGTGTATCACTCCTCTAGATTAGAATAGGTAGTTTGATTTCATGCATTTCCTTCTCCCTTTTCCTTCAAAGAAGTAGTTAGGTGCATCCTGATAGTGAAGCAGCCGACCTTCTCTAGAGACTCAATCTCATTGTTCAAGTTCAACAACTTGGAGATTGTTTTCATGTTTCACAAGGTTGACTTTAGGTCAAACTTTAGGCAAGAGTGCAAACTTTTGTGACAAATTTTGTTGGCAAACCCAGTGGGACTATATTGAAGTCTACTATTGTACTCATGTCAAGAAAGGAACTTCAAACTTATGCTAAGGAAATAGTGCTTCTCTTAGCATTTGAGCCTTCAAGAGGCTCTTATTCAAAGCACTTGGTGACTCCATCTCTACATTTTGGTTTTCAGACTAGAATTGTTGTAATTCATGCCCAAGGTTCAAACAAGAGCATCTTCTCGAGGTAACTTATAGTTTACTAAACTTTCATTTTTAAATCATAGAAGAAAAAGAAATAAACTCTCTCTATCACCATTGAGGAGTTTAGAAGTATCACATACACCTACTAGATCTCTTTCTACTCCTCCAGTTGATAGATCATGAAGTACGATACCATCTTTTCATTTGAATAGACCATTATTCCACATGGCCCTCCCTAGGAATTAGGTGTTTTCTACCTTTAATGGAGGGATTCCTCTCATCTTAGTCCAAAGACATGATATCATAGTATCTGCTCTTAAAAGTCTACCGGATTTTACTAATGAAACTTCTATTTCCCCAATAGAACATATTCAAGAAGTTTCAAACATCTACAATATACATGGTATTATAGAAGATGATGTTGTTGTTAGAATTTTAGCCTCATTATTAAAGGGAAAAGCTTTACAATGGTATAGGGGATTACCACATAATAAAGTGATCACCTATCACTTTTCGAGCAGCTGACTACAATCAAAAGAGCAACCCATGAATATATGAATGATTTTAATTATAGATTCCAAAAGAGATGGGATAGAATACCTGCTATAGTGAAACCTTCCCCTGATAATGCTTTCTTGCATTACCTAAGAGCTTTCAATAGTGATATTGCTACTACTTTACAAACCATGGGAGGGGATACCTTACCAGTTGTATATGAAATTTCCATAAGAGAAAAAAATACCTTGATTCAAGGAGGGAAGTTATGTCTTTCCTTCCTAACATGCCTACTCATTAGCCTAAAGTATCCCCTATTCCTACCACATCCACAAGCCAACCTCTTGCCATAGCCCCAGTAGCCTCTACACCCTCCAACGGGTTAGGAGAGTTGAAGAACATGATGCAAGATTTGATGCAAAATGTTGACAAGATCAAGGATCAGAGTTCCAATCTAGAAGATCAAGGTTCCAATCTAGAAAGGAAGATGGAAGACAAATTCTCAATGGTACAAAAGATGAGCAAAAAGGTGGCGACTTTAGAAAGGAAACAAGCTAAAAAAAAAAAGGGCTTCCCAACCTCATTTCCAAAACCCCACATATAATAGGCCACCAAATCAAGGTCAGGGTTATGTTCCACAAAACCAAAGTAGACCTATGGGTAGTGCCCTTACTGCAAATACAAGCACAAATCCAAAAAGGGCATTATTTCCTCATAATAACCTTGATTAAGAGAAATATTTTTTTCCTTCTTGCAATTATTCATATGAGTATTGTATGTGCCATAAGGAAAAACCATCCCAAGCACTAACCACATAGGATCAAGCAACAAGAGAGTAGTATAGTGCTAGCCAACCTATTGATGGTTCTCACCTACAACAACATGGTGATTGTTCTTTTATGAACCATCAACTAGAGGAACATTTTTATGGTAACCATGATAGCTATGATGTTGTAGCTCATAAGACTAGAAGCAAAATAAGAGCCATTGAGAATGCTACAATAACTCCTTCATCAAACCAGGCTTCAACTTCAGGTTTTTCCCCTCATACTCCAATTATAAATGCACAATCAAATGTTTCTCAGCGATAGAAGCAAAATATAAGAAATAATAGGTCTACTAAACCTCAGGCTACTCAAGTTCAATCATCAGTTCCTATAGCCCCCAAAGCTCCAGTCAAAGTAGTTGGCACTCCTCTCAACATTATAGATCATATGAAAAAGGACTATTTTTAATATTCCTATGTGGGATGTTGCCACTACACCTATTAGAAACAATAGTCCACCAAGATAACTGAGAGGCAGGGGGGGAATCAGTTACCCAATTAAAACATTTATCAACCTTAATTAATCTTAACCATTCAATCAAAGTAAAAAACAACCATACTAAGATGCACATACATAGTTACACTAGATTTGTTAACTAGGGAAACCCTTGATCAAAGGGAAAACCCCAGTGTGAGTGATGCAGGCAACAAGATGATGTACTAATATAAATATTCCTTATTAGAGGATGGACCCTATTAGGAGTCTATTACAACATTTGGTACATGTGAGTCCCTGTTAGGGGACTTTGAATCCCTGTTTATGAGATTCCAACCCTATTAGGAGTTGTAGAAGATAGAAGGACCCATTGTCCAAATAGCTTCTGGGGCAAGACCACTGAACTCATTTTCCAACTAATTTTTCAACTACTTCTTGTAGAATAATTGTCTGTATTGTGCTTTAAATTATTTCCTCTATCTTTTCAACCAAACCAATCATTGTCAGACCTTGTAGACCAGGTCACAAACCTTGGATCCAAATATCAAACTTCAGATCTCACAATAAAACATCAGCAATGAAGTTCTCTCCAACTTTTCTCTGCTTTGCTTATCTTTGCATTCTGCTCTTTGTGCTTCTTACAATCTTTCATACATCCATTCATTCCATACATGATAAAGGAAAATTTCATTCCTTTATACTAAATCTATAAAAAAATTGCCTGAGTTAACTATTACACCCTCTCAATTAATTATTATAGGACCTCATTCAAAACACGTTACACTTAGCGATAACATTAATCTTTTGCCTTGTAACTTGAATAACTTTCCATATGTGTAACATTATGATGAGAAATCTTAGCTATGTTATCTCTAGAATTTCTTCTTCACATCTTTAAGTTCAACTTCTCAAAATAACAAATCTGCTAAAAGATATAGCAAGTTTACCAAAACATGCTTCTGTAAACTCTATCTTAGAATAGTCTTCACCGAAACTTGCATAACTTCTTACACACTTAATATCTTATGCTTTTGAGGTTAGATACATATACTAGACACTTAGTATCATCTCCCATTAACCTCTTTAGTGAAAGTACTCAATCATATGTTTGTACCAACTTGATCTTTCCATTGTTCTTCTGTCAGATACCACAAAAAACTACTATGTTGACATCAATGAAAAACATAGTCATGAATGTAACATATCATCATGATAATGATCTAATCATGTTTCTACAATAATACCCCATAGAAGTATCATCAACATTCATGCTTCCAAGAATGTCATCATAGATGGAGCTACTATGATAAGAGTTAGAGAGTATAAAAGTGTCAAGTCAGTTAGCCACCTTAGATGATGCAACGAGTTTGGTGCATCCTACAAAAGAAGGAGACACAAGTAAGAAAAATAAGCCTCCTCCTTTTTATGTATCTTTGATTAAAGGGGACAAACTAGTTCATAATTACATGATAGATTCCAGAGATAGTTCAGTAATGCCTAAATGCATTGCTGACCTCCTTGTATTAAATATGAACCAATGGTTAGAGGTGTACTTTAGTTAGATGGTAGCCCTATTATGATGGTAGGAATCCTAGAAAATGTGGAAATGGCATTGCATGCATGCCTTGGTTATATTGTCACTCAAGACATATCAATAGTTGAGGTTGATCCACATTTTTCCATTTGTCTTTCCAAAGACTTCACAACACATATAGGTGGTTATATTGCATCAGATTAGTCCTATATTTTCTTTAGGACAAGATATAGGACAAAGGCCTCCATAAGGGTAGAAGCTTTAGCTCTTAATCACATAGAAACCTATACACCTAGCCCTATAAACATGAATTTTTTAATCCATGAGATAGATGATAAGGGCATGACACATGAACCTACCACTTCCCTAGAAAAGGTGTCTGATCTTATCTTTTAGATGAGTGGGCCACTAATTTCCAGTTTGATCCAGCATAAGAAGCTCTAGAGATAGGCCGTGGCACCTATTGCATATTTTAAAAGAATGCTCCTATTCCTAACCTCATAAAATTTCAAGAAGATACCAATGGATTATGGAGCATGTTGTTTGATGACTCAAGAAACAAGAATGGCTTAGGAGCTAGTGTGATGCTTATCTCTCCTAATTTGGAAAATTTCTATTTCTCTTATAGGCTCCAATTTAGTTGTACTAACAATATAAAAGTATACGAAGCATTGCCTCAAGGCCTCCAACTTGCACAAAAGAGGGGAATCAAATATTTAAAGGTCTTTGGAGACAATGAGCTAGTCGTTAACCAAGTAAGGAGCCATAACATCACAAAGAATAATATTCTCGAATCATACAAGCATAAAGTTTGGGATCTTCTTGAGGGCTTCCAAGAATTCAATATCCAAAGTGTCTCTAGAAGAGATAACAAACATGCTAATAAACTTGTAGCAATAGGTGCTCACTATGATGTACCAGAGCATGTTGAGGACACAAGAGAGCAATACATTTGGCTAGTTGTAAGACTTGTTGTTCCAAATAACCATGCCAATTGGTAGGTGTTTGACTCTGATCTACAAATTATCAACTTTTTGCAAAGTGAGGCAGAATCCTCTAATATGAATCAATCCAAGCTACAAAGCCAATATGGTGATTAGATCATGAACCTCAACTCCAACAAGTTTCCTAAGGGTCTAATCACTTTAGAAGGTGTTTTTAATTCTGATGATCAAGCAAGGAGTAGGGGTCTAAACCTAGCTACAAATAAAGATGATCACATACCAGTTTCCATTGCTAATGAAAAGATTCTCAATCTGGGAAAGGTATGTGTTGGAGCCAAACAAGAAAATCTTGTTCATTTATGTCAAGAATTCAACGATGTATTTGAATGGACATAAAATGATTTAAATAGTTTTGACCCAAGTTTATTTCAACATACCATAGATTTAAATAGTGATGCAAAGTCTGCTAAGCAAAAGCAAAGACCAGTTAACCCTGAGATTGAACCTATGATGAGAAGGGAGCTATCCAAGCTAATAGAGGCTAACATTATTTTTCCTATTAAGCATTCCTCTTGGGTAGCCAACCTTGTTCTTGTTAGAAATAAGAGAGGAGAAATCAAATTATGTGTATATTTTAGAGACCTAAATAGGGCCTCTCTCAAACATCACCATCCTCTCCCTTCCATGGAACAAATATTATCCAAAGTCAATGGTTCTAAAGGATTTTCTTTCCTAGATGGGTTTTCAGGTTATAACCAAGTGTTAGTTTAGGAGTCTGATAGATACAAGACAACCTTCACTACTAAATGAGGCACCTATGCCTATAGAAAAAAATACCTTTTGGATTAACTAATGCGGGTGCTACCTTCCAAAAATCAATGGAGATGGATTTCAAGACCATTCTTGATAAATTTGTGTTGGTCTACCTTGATGACATAATAGTCTACTCAAAGTATGTGGCAAACCACTTTGGTCATCTGAGGGATGTATTCATCAAATGTAGGGAATATGGTGTGTCCTTAAATCCAAGCAAGTGTGTATTTGCCACTAGTCAAGGAAAGTAGGATGGCTTAACCATTGATCTAGAGAGAATAAAAGAAATCCTTTCTCTTTCACTGCCTAGTCATAAGAAGGGGCTGTAAAGTTTCCTTGGTAGAATAAACTTTGTAAGAAGGTTCATTCCTAATCTTGCTACTATGGTCAAACCCCTTACAGTCATGCTGAAGAAGATTATGGTTTTCACTTGGACAAGAGAAGGGAGAGCCAGTTTTGAAGAAATCAAGGCAACAATAGCATCAACCCCTATCCTTATCAATCCCACTTTGATAAGGATTTCATTCTCTATACCCTTGGGGGTGAATTAAATGTATCAACTATCTTGACATAGTTGAATGATGTAGACGAGGAATGACCTATAACCTTTTTTAGTGAAGGGCTAAAGGATCAAGAGGAAAAATACAATTATGTAGAAAAGTAAGTTCCTACTATCATAAGGGCTTTAAAGAAATTTAGACATCTATTATCACATAACAAGGTCCAGCTGCTAGTTCCACATGCAAGTGCGAAGGAGTTCCTCTTGAACAAAGATATCAGTGTGAAAAGAGCTCGATGGATCACCAAGGTCATCGAATATGATGTTGACATCAAAATTACAAAGCTTGTGAGAGGTAAAGGACTGTGTGAGAATATGATTTCATCCTAGGAAATGACCAAAGAGGTTGCACTGGTATTAGAAGATGAATAACTAGCAGGGGATCAAAATATGAATAGTTAAATACATTAGATGACAACCTTCTTTTTGGGAGGAGGATGTCCACAAGGATTAGACAGAGCTAAAAGATGACAGTTCAGATTGCAGTCTATTCCTTTTGTCATAGTGGTTGAGATTCTTTTTAGGAGAGATCTCAATGGAGTTCTATTAAGATGCATTAACCCTGATCAAACAAATAGAATGATAAAAGAGCTTCATGATGGCCCTGATGGTGGCCACTTCTCAGCTAGAACAACAACCATGAAGATCATGAGAGCTTGTTATTATTGGCTGACTCTATTCAATGACTATCATAAACATGTGAGGAAATGTGAAAAGTGTGCCTTCTTTAATGGTAAACAAAGGTTAACAACTCTTCCCCTTCATCCTATTCAGGTTGATCAACCATTTTCCCAATGGGGGATGGATTTCATTGTTCCAATCAATCCACCTTCTAGCTCTGGTCACAAGTGGATCTTAGCTACAATAGACTACTTTACAAGGTGGACATAAACAATAGCCTTGAAGAATGCCACAAAGACTTCAGTAGTGGAATTCCTTGATGGAATTATTACCAGGTTTGGTGTCCCTTCAAAAATTATACTAGATAATGCCAACTCCTTTGTTGGGCCTCACATTTTCTCTTGGGCAATTGACCATGGTATCTATTTGAGTACATCCTCAAATTACTATCTCTAGGGAAATGGCTTGGCTGAGTCCTCCAAAAAGAACCTAATCAAGATTATCAAAAGGACAATTGAATATAATAAGAGGTGTTGGCATTTAAAGTTAAGAACAACTCTTTTGGTTGATAGGATTACACCTAAGAGAGCAATTGGGAACTCACCCTTCATGCTAGTATATGGAAGGGAAGCAAGGCTCCCTATTTCACTAGAGTTTCTCTATCTTGAATTATCTCATCAATTGGAGCTAATTGAAGACAAGGCCATGACAGTCAAGATGGTAGAATTGATTGAACTAGAAGAAAAAATATAGCAAGCTATGCAAACACTTGAGACACATCATCAACACGTCACAAAGATTTTTGACAGGAAGGCTAAAGATAGGTTTTTCAAGGAGGGAGACCTTGTTCTCAAGTGGGATGTGGACAAAGCTAAAACTAGGTAGACACTCCAAGTTTGATGCTATGTGGAGTGGTCCAGCATATGTTATCACCAGCTATAAAAAGGCCAATGCTTTTTAGTTATCCATGCTTGATGGTGATATCCTGCCAATTCTAGTCAATAGAATTTTCTGTAAGCCTTTCTTTTAGGGAATCTTAAGGGTTTCTATACATAATAGGTTAGTTTCTTAGTTTTCAATAAGCGGGTGAGCACAAGCTATTTCTATGTGAAATAGAAAAGTTTTTAGTTTTTTTGCAATTGCAAAGTTTGCAATTTTTGTTGCAGAATAGGGCTCACTTTTGTAACTCCATTCCATCCCCTCTAAGTTGACCAAAATGTTAGCCATTTTTAGCCCCCCCACAATTTTCCCTTTTCACTGTCATTGAAATCTGATCAGAGATATCTATTCATGGCATCAAGTTTGCATAAAGTGCTAAAGATGTGGCTAAAACCTAACTAAAGCCCTAGTTATCCCTTTCAATGATATAATTTTGCATTACCTTTTTGAAGGGTTAGATTATCCATACATCACTTAAGTTGAGTCCACTTGTTAGGTTCATTCACTCTATGTGTTGACCCCACACCCTATTCATTTAAATCATTTATACGCCCACCTTTTATTTCTCTAAGTCTAAGCACACCTTTTATTAAACCTACGGTCAGGTGATCTAGTGATGATGTTACAAGGTAGACAAGTGTCAACATTCTGAGAGTTCATGGAGCATCAAGGAAGAAATGTCTCAAGGGCCCATGATCAATCATGACTGTCAGATCTTTTTAGATCGATGGCTATCATATTCTCACTTTTCAAAGTTGCATGTAGTCTAGCCAAAGTGAGAAAGAAATGAAATGACACATGTTTTATTAGCCATGCCATCAAATTTTGAACCATCACATGATCACAAGCGGTCCGATTAACTCCAGTTTCTAAGTTGCAAAGATGTGAAAGATAACAACAGTTAAGTAAAGTGTTTTCACATTGTCGCAAGGAGTTAAGAGTAACCTAGGGTTAAGATGGAAAAATAGCGAAACACTTTGTTCACTCATTCATAGGGTTACATATGAGGTTAAGATTCATGGCTGCAAGGCTACGAACAAAGAAATGTTAAGGTTAAAGCAGCTAGCACAACATCACAAGGATTAATCTATAGTTAACGTTTTTAGTTGCAAAGATGTGAAGTGAGATGACAATCATCTAGGGTAGCAGTCACGATGTCACATGATGTAGAAGGGCTTGTATCTAGTGGTTGCAAAGGGAAAATAAAGGTAAAGATAAAGGATATCACAACATTGCAAGAAAAAGAAATGCTAGGTTCTAAAGTGTTGCGAAGATGTGAGAGGTTAGTTCAATGGTCATTGCAGGGTCGCAATGGTTAATGAATTAAGGTGATAGATAGTTGTGAAGTAGTGATACAACATAAAATAAAGGTGTCATAGTTTTGCAAGGCCATATAGTTAATGAAGAAAAGAATTACAAAGTGATGATTAGAGGAAAGCACAACATTGCAAGTCAAAATGGTAGTTAGAAAAAGCATGTGAGGTGGTGAAACATTTAAAGATATCAGGGCACGTGGCAAAGTTAACTATTGAATGATGACACATCTAACCTGTCATTGTTATGAACATGAAATCAAGTAGCTCATCAATAGAAAATAGGTCCTTTGATCACCTGCAACCACCCTTTTTGGTCTTCTCCATGCTTGATAAATGCAAATTTTATTCTACTGCCATCATGGTAATCCATCTACCAACTAGAGTAGTTATGGCTATTGTTTTTATCTCTTCAAGCCTAGATTTGCATGTAAAGATCATAGTTTCTGCATATGGATGTGCACCCAATCAAAACTTCCAATGATCATTAGTTATTGTTCTTCTGCAACTTTAGGACAATGGTTGAGTTTTAGGTTTCAATTGAAGTCTTCTCAGTTATGCCTAAGCTATAAAGACAAATTTTGTAACTCTTTTAAGGGGCAGTCTCTCCTCTGATTCTGTATCAACTATATTGCATCCTCTGCTACTATAATTTCCTTTTCCTTTGATTGAATAGACTCCTCTATTGTGCCGCTTTCTTCCATTAATATATTGTGCAATATCTTATTTCCTTTTGTTAATGCATTGCCTCTATTCTCCAATTTGTATGTTGTATCTATTTTTCCTTGGAATGACATAGAGTGAAGTTCCTTCCTTATAGAATTTTATTGGTTTCTAATCTATATATGGTTATTGAGTTAAAGCAAAGATTGAATTTGTGTACTTTGGTATTATGTTGATGAACTACGTAGTTCTAGGTAGAGATAAGACTGAATGTACTATTTGGCGTATCACCCTTCTAGATTAGAATAGGTAGTTTGATTTCATGCATTTCCTTCTTCCTTTTCCTTCAAAGACGTAGTTAGGTGCATCCTAATAGTGAGGAAACTGACCTTCTCTAGAGACTCAATCTCATTGTTCAAGTTCCACAACTTGGAGATTGTTTCCATGTTTCACAAGGTTGTCTAGGTCAAACTATAGGCAAGGGTGCAAACTTTTGTGACAACACATACCACCCAACTTCAAACTATATCCCTTAATTTTTGAGGTGAAGGATCCAACATGACCACACTTACCCATTCCTCCCAAGGTACTCCTCATTCATGATGTAAGGTTATTTTATCACTATTTAATTCAAGAATTGGGTAATTTTGAGCTAGATTAGGCATATAGTGCATTGTGTGAGAATGAAGTGTTGAAACCAGAACAGAAGCATATGGAAGTTAAGGGTTTGAATCACATCATTTATATGCCAACAAATTTTCAAATATAGTGGATTAGGTTTGTATTAAGCCGAGTCCACGACATAACCTTCTAGCTTGAGCAACCTATTCCAATCACCAAGAGGATGATCCATCGAATCACTGGTTACCCAATGATGGAGAAGTCCAAAACAACCAAAACCTAGGATGTGTTAAACTATCTAAGCTAACCCTAGCTGAATGGGACGATAGAGGCATGAATTTGAATAATGTAACTGACATCGAAATAAAGTTTGACATTCATGTCATAACTCACAAGAGTTATAGTTAAAGCCAACCAAAAAATGTTCCTTGTGAAGCAGTTGACTTGGCATATAAAGTCATGAGAAGAAATTATCTTTTGACCTTGCCGAGTTTGAACACTCCCAGTTGAGCAAGAACATGTAGAGCATCCAAGCCTCCAAGAATAATTCATGTTATTTTTGGCTCACTCTTGGTCTTTTTATTCTTTTATTTGTAAAAATCCTTTCCATCAAAAGGAACTATTTTATGGAAGAAGGACACACCCGTTCTATATTAGATCAATGATTTCATAGGTGAAATGGGTGAGAATTTGTAAGGAATCATGGATTCATATTTTGATAATTTCAAGGAGAGGATGCAAAATAGGTTTAGGATCCCTAAACAAATAGTAAATGATTATGAGCAAGATATATGTTTCCTAGTTGATTGTGACAAAGTCCATATTCAAGTAGTTAGACCTAGGATTGCATGGATAAAGCCATTGGGCTACGAAGTTAATATTGATGAAACAAGGAACATCATTGAAGCACTTGTCAATGAAATAGTAAATCCCAAGGCTACATATTTTGGAACTTATGAGGAAGCAAAAAATAGAATCTCACTTGAGATTTAGATTCCTCAAATCTTGAAGAGAGGAAAGAAAGGTTAGAAAAGCTTGAGATTTTTTTAACCAAATTTGATTCCCCTCTCATGCTTATTGAGGGAAAAGGTGATGATGTAGAAGAGGAAGAAGAAGATTAAGGTGATGAAGAAGAAGAAGAGGCAAAGGAACCTACAAAGGAGAAGACAAAGACACTACCAAAGAAATTAACAAAATCTTCTACCCCTGTGATCACTGCCACCAAGCCTAGGACACCTAGAAAGAAATTGAGGCTTGAGGATGAGGTTGATGATGAAGATGAAGAAAAAATTCCAATCATCTCTCTAAAGAAACAACCACCTACCTTTGAGAAAAAAATAAAAATAATAAGCAATGGAAGTGGAGTGACAGGATTTAAATTCTTCAAATATGACTCCAAAAATAAAAAGGAGTAGAAACAGATTGAAGAGGCATTAGTTGAGAAGATGGCTAGATGGTAGTATGACTACTCTGAACTTGAAGGGAATTGTCTTGAAACCTTACTGAAGGTTGTTTCTCACAATCGCAAAAAATGTAGTTAATAGAGAAGGAAATTAGAGAATAGACTCTAAGGAAGTTTATGCCAAACTTCTTAGAGAAGGAAATAAAGGAGGTTGTGTCTAAATATGAAAACAAGTAAATGCCTAGATTTAAATCCTTTCAAATTTGGTGAAATAAAATAAAGGATTTTGTATAGTCCACATCAAATATGTGGAAAACCATTTTTTATATCAAAGAAGAGGGAGGCCTGCTAGAGGTTTAGACTATTGAAGAGTCTAATCTTGAGAAAATTGCAACAGAGGTCATAGCATCTCTCCCATGAACTCCTCCCAAGTTAGCACTCGAGATACAACCTACCAAATTGAACCTAGTTTAGCTAAGTAGTGAAGTGAAGATTACTACATCTTTACCAAGTTCCTCTACAATAACTGAGTAATAGACTCCCATGGTATCAACCGAGCATCAACCAAGGAAGGAGTGAGTTGACAAAGGAAAGGAGATCATAACTTCATCAACTACCAAGGACAAAGGTAAAGGAAAAATTGTTGATGATATTGATCTTGATGAAGAGATTGTAATTCCAGATTGGGACCAATCTAATTTTTCTACTGAAAAAATGGGCATATTGGGAGAATTATGGAAGAAAAGAGACAAGCAATAGATGTTAAGGGAAGAAAGGGACATAAGTAAAGTCCTTGAGGATATCAAAGAAATATTTTTGGATGCATTGTCTATTGAGATAAATGAAAAAGTACCTATCATTGAACAACTGGTTGAAATTGTACATAAACTCAATGAAAATATCGATGGATAGGACAAACTTCTTTAGAAGGTTGAAAGGAAGTTTGACAATAAAGTGCTAGAAAATGTAGCACACAAAATAGCTATTGATCAAGTCGAATTGTCTACTTTAATTTCTACATTAGAAAATGTTGTAGCTTTATTTGTAAAGTTGAGTGATACAAAAAACTTTACCAAGGAAATCAAGGATAAACTAGCTAAGATTGATATAGACTTGAAGGCTAGTGCCAGTCAGTTGGCACTCAACCCAAGCGCTAGTTCAAATCATTTTGAAAAAGTTTGATTTTTGATAGATCTTCAGGATAAACTATTAAGAGGAAAAGATGCTAGAATAAGGGAAACCTTCGTAGATATTCAAAGTATGATGCTTCCCCACATGGATATTATGCAAAAGAGAATATATCATGCAAAGA